>LPNX010035960.1:459381-512439 GCA_001517045.1 Pseudotsuga menziesii
TCCATACCTCGTTCTAAAGGCTGTCTTATGAATGTCTTGATCCTTGATTCTCACCTGATGGTAACCAGACCTCAAGTCAATCTTGGAAAATACCTTTGCTCCCCTCATTTGATCAAAGAGGTCATCAATCCTAGGCAAAGGATATTTATTATTCATAGTGACCTTGTTCAATTGTCTGTAATCAATACACAACCTGAGTGTACCATCTTTCTTCTTTACAAATAGAACTGGTGCTCCCCAAGGGGACACACTCGGCCGGATATACTTCTTTTCCAACAACTCTTGCAATTGCATCTTCAACTCTATCATCTCCGATGTACTCATTCTGTAGGGTGCCTTGGACACTGGTGCTGATCCTAATAGTCCTCCAACCTAGGAGCTTCATCTCCTGATGTCTCCAAAATATGAGCTTCATACAACTGGAAACCCTTCCTACATAACTTCTTTAACTACATTGCTGAAACCTGCCGTACCGAAATCACCTTTGGAATACCTTTCACAACTACTAGGTTCCCTTCTTCATTCATGCATTTAAAATTCTTATTGTAACAATCAAGCTTCACCATGTGAGCTTCTAACCAATCCATTCCAATGAGAACATCATAGGAACCAAGCGGTAGAACATTCATATCTACACACGTGACCAATCCACTCATGACCAATGGACATTTCTCTACCACTTCACTGACCTTTCTCTTAGTTCCAGTGGCTAAATGAACTAACCAAGACTTCTTATGCTTTACTTTCTTAAAAGCACAAATCTCCATTACTCTAGGAGTAATGTAACTATGAGTAGAACTAGGGTCAATCAAAATAGAAACAGATTGCTAAACAATCTTACCTGCTACTTCAACCATAGTTGACTGGTGATCTTCCTGGCAGTCCTCCAGTGCTGCATAAATCCTAGGGACTGTCCTTGCTACTTGACCCACTGTTTCTACTTCTTGAATATTATAAGATGGCCTTGCACTCTCAGTCTCGAGTGGACAATTCCTATGCATGTGGGGTCCTCCACATTTCCAACATTGAAGTGGCCCTCTATTCTGTTGTGGATCCTTAGGTTTTTCTCCTGTCACTCCAACTGGTTTACTCGCAGCTTGAAATGGCTGCTTCTGCTGATTCCTGAAGTTAGAAGGTTTGAAACCTTTCTTTCTTTGGTAAAACTTCTCATTCTTCTTGTCCTTCCATGCCTTATGGTAATCCGGCTTACCTTTGCTTTGGTCATAACAATACTTAGCCTTCCTTATTGCTTCGTCGAGAGTTCCAGGTTCATAAAAATCAATTCTATCTTTGTAAGACTGAGGTAATCCACTCAGAAAACACTGGACCTTCACCTTTTCATATCTGATGTACCGAACTTACCTCAACAATTCCAAAAACTTATTTGCATACTCTTCCATGGTCTGTTGTCCCAATCTCAGCTCATGGAACTCCTTAATCTTGTCATCATAATACCTGTCAGAGAGGTATTTCTGCCTGAAATACTTCTTGAACTGTTTCCACTTAAGTCTCCTTTCACTGATCCTCTTTACTTGCTTGAAGTGTTCCCACCAAATGGATGGTCTTCCATTCAGATTGAATATGGAAACTCTTGCATTCATGTTCCTTGAGTAATCATGCACTTGAAAGTACTTATTTATCCCAAGAATCCAAGCTTCAGCCTCTTGTCCAGTATTTACCTCACCATCAAATGTGGGAGGTTTAGCTTTCTTAAATTCATCACGAGAGCGATCCCTATGGTGGCTCTTTCTTTTCCTTTTATGAGAAGGAGGACTTGAATCCCCGCTGGATTCTTCAGAGTCAGATGATCCACTAGAAGCCCTTCTCCTTCTCCTAGTACTACTCTTACTGCCTTCAGGTCTTGCTGTACCTCGTCCAAAGTCTATCTTTCTTTGCAAGTCTGTCAAACTCTGCAACATAGCAGCATTCAACTGGTGCTGCTCTTCTTGGGCTTTTATCAAGCTTCTCATGGTGGCTGTAACATCTGATGGTGTCTCTTGGAATCTCCTTCCATTATACTATATGTCATCATTTCTATTACGGACATTTTCTCCCATGACATCTTCTGCTCGCTCGTAAGAATCCAAAGCATCATACCCATCATGGGTTCTCATGACTAAACCACCTCTGGCTTATCAACTGCACTACCCAGAATAATTCCCTTGAACGTGACTATGATTCTGCAAATGTGTTAGTAACACAACTGTTAGATGCATAATATTGATATAAATTAGAATCACTTACCTTCTCCTGGAATAATCATAAAATAAAAAATTATCCCAACACAAGATTTTCTTCATCAAAGAACATCTGTCTCAGGGGGACGACGGGGGTCAAGGGGGCTTTCCCCCTTGGCAGTGGCGGGTCGAGGGCAGCGCCCTCGTTTTTTTTGTTTTTTTGTTTTGTAAATCATTGGTTTTCGCGCAATCTGGTGCATATGATCACTGCCACTTTCTCCTTCTCAACCCTGAGAATCCACTGAAAAATAGTCAAAATCTGCTGGGAAATCCCATGGAAAACTCAAAATTTTCCCCATACAGGATCGGGTCTCATCCCATCTAACAATCCGACGTTTTGGTATTCAAAACAACTAGCTTCTCTGTTGTTCATCGACGATTGGGTGCACTGTTCATCGGGAGAGTAGTTCACTAAACAGCCACAACGGTGGGTAGCGATCCCACTGCGAGTTCTGCGGATCATAAACTCATCGGCTGTCGGAAGTTCTATCCACTATCCATCACCGATGGACGATGATTCCTGGACTTAGAGAAATTTTCAAAATTTTCCCTCTTACTCTTCCTTCTCGCCGCTTCCTCGGCTCAATTCTCTTCTTTTCGTCGGTGAATTAGTTCCATCTGCAGCCGCAACGGTGGCCCACCATCTTCATCTTCTCCCGATCGGCGGCCCAATCTGCTGAGGCATAACCTGATCGGCATCGACAGTCTCTTTTCATCAGAAGACTAGTGCTCTAGGCTTCCGAAATGGCGGCATGCAAAACACTATCTTCTTCCGATAGTCGATGATTTCGGGCCTTAGAAAAGTTTTAAACTTTCTTTACAGCGTCGACGGTCGGAGGCCTTACCCGTCGGACGCGTGGTTGTCTAGCCATCCGCAACGGCGGGCACTTAATCAACTATATTTTTCCAATGGACATCGAACACTTAGAAAAAATTTCTGCGATTTTCCTTCCAAATGTCCTTCGTCGGGTATACTTCTGCCTAGCTCCTCCGCTACATCAGAAGTCCTTCCCAGTAAGTGTTTCGATGAACCGTCTGTTCAAACACTTAGACAAATTTGTGGAAGTTTTCTGTCATCAACTGCTGATCTCTGCTGGGCAGAAGGAAATCTTGCTTCTGTCATTACATTTTTCGTGGTCCATGCAGGCCCATGCTACAACATGAGCTCTGATACCATGTTGTCACGTCCCCGACCCTCCGACCGGCGAAGAGGACACTATCATGGCATTAACCATCCGGGATACTAGCCCCATGAACATGTGCATTCATAAATTGCTGAAATGATGGAATAAAATGATTTGAACTAGACATGCATACATGATCATTTATCATACACAGATGCAATTGTTTATCATACACAGTGGAAGCAACACACATTCATACAAGCATTCATTCAACATGTTCATCACATTCATTAACAGAAAACATGGTTGCAGAAGTAAAATAGGAAAGATTACTTATCTTATGAAGAACTCATTCCGCAACCAGCTACATCGCTGCAATGTTCCACCCAACCATAGGCCAGCGTGCTCCTTAATCTCTCAGCAGCGCTGCCACCCCCGAGATGGGCATGATTCTCCAAGGAATAAGGGAACAAGTAGGCTTACACATAGCCAAGGGTGCACAAAACACAGCCAAGCCAACACAGTTGAGTTTATCAGGCCATCTAGGAGTTGGGAAAGGCTAAATGCTAAGCTGGTGAGCTCATTACAGAGCCAAGAACACCTACACCATAACTAGCATGGCTTCTAAGACACCCACACACACCCAACACAAGGAATCGGTCCCTTCTCTGCTACACAGTCCCTCAGGCCCTGCATTCCCTTCCAGTGCTATTCAGGGGTTGTGGAGAAGAAAGCCATCCCTCTAGCTCTATCTGTGTGGTTTCCAGCCACCAGGTTTATCAAGCAAACCAAGCCCCCATCCCTGCTCCCAACATAGTCCGAAGACCAACCATTGCACACATGCAATCAATCAGTTGCTGCAGCTTAACAGGAAAAATAAATCCCAAGCGAATTATACAGTCCCAAACGTAACAGCGAACACAACTCACAATAGGGGAAAAACCACAGCCCGTCCTAGGGAACAAGGTCACCGAGAAAACATGCATAGACCACGTTGAGGAAGAGAAAAATGCAGACTTCCAACCAGTCTGTAAGGAGAGCATACAGCTGAAAATGTGAATGGCACTTCACAGGAAAATTGTGGATGGAAGAGCACAGCTCTCAGCTCGCTGTGTGAGTCAAAACCAGGAAAAATCCTATGCGTGAGAACAGTGAACATGAAATGGTCCCTGCGTGAGGATGAATAGCTCCACCTATGCACGCAGATGAACAAATAATGGCGAGAATGCCCATATCCAGAAGTGCGTGAGCATTTTCAGCATTGTCATGGAAAAGAGAGTGGAAATCCCTGGAGAGTTCGCTTCCTTTTTCCCAACGTGAGGTTCATTGCTGGTGGAGTGTGCGGGTGGGAAAGGACTGGAAATCCTGCCACCCCCACTCCCAAAACAATAACTACCTCAACTAACAGTAGCATTTATTAATTGTGGTGGTTGGATAAAACAAGGAAAGATGACACATGGCTTTTTTCCTCATTTGCCAAGGTTTGACATTCCCCCACCCTTATCCTTGTGAAAATCATGCCCCTTCTCTGTTTAGTTGCCACGATCATAGCTGGTCGGGTTCATTTAATTAAAGATGCATATTTACATGATGACAAAACTCAATAGGTATGCCACATGCCCCAATATACCATCGGTGACGATTTCAACCTAAAACATAGCATAACCAATCAATGGTGGGGCCTTGGCCTTTAGCTCCGCACCATGATCATTTACAACATATACATCATGTACATCTCATGCAACGGGGTCAAAACCGGGGTGTTACACATAAATCCAGATCAGTGGTATCATAACAATCTTCTCTTTGATTGTTTCTTGGTGCATGTCCCTGATGGGGTATGGGTATAGAGAGTTTGGTATCGAACTAGTTTCACTTGATGAGTCTCACCATCCCAAACAACCTCCCATGGCGAAAGAAGTGAGAGACCACTTAGCAGGATATCCTATCAAACCATTGCTCGAGGAAGCCCTCATGCGACAGAGGAACAAGATGATGGATTGTTTCGCCCAAATCCTTCTATGAATTTTGACAGCGGCAAGTGTATCTTCAACGAGCAACCGGTTTAAGAATGCAACTCCCTTCAAGGTGCAAGTTAACTTTTATATTCCTTTATTTGAAGTAGAAATCGATGTAGATGCCCTAGATAATTGGTTGAATGTTCTAGAAGGGTATTTCTATGTCCACAATTTCTACGACAAGGAAAAAATCACCTTTTCTCTCCTTAAGGAAGCCCCCAATGTCCAAAATTGGCGGAGTACTTATTGGGAGAAAAACTCATCAGATGATTCTAGAATATTTGAGACAAATCCCACTTGGGCCTCTTTCGTAGATGTCGTCAAGACAGTATTAACCTATGGGAAACTATGAATACCAGTACACCAAATGGACCATTTTGCATCAAGAGAGTGACCAGATGGTGTCGGAGTAGACCAGTAATATTCATACCTTGCGCACAAAGCTGGGTGTCAAGGACTCCGAGTGAAACCTAATTTTGAAATATCCTAGTGCTCTACATTGGTACATCTGAACTGAGATGGAATTCCTAGACAACTCTTCACTTGTATCCTCCTATCAGTATGCTATCAAAATCGAGGAGAAATTTTGACAAAATAACAAACGAGACTCTCGACATGTGAATCCACTGCAGAAGCAAGGAAAGGGAAAGCTTGGCCCACATAACATAGGAAAAGGAAATGACAACAAGTCCCTACCAAAAGAAAAGAAGAGGGATGGAAAGACAAAGAAGGACATCGAGAAGTGGTGAGAATTTCATAAAATCCCTTAGCACAACACTGATAAATGCCACTCAAAGTAGTCTTTGGTGGCTGAGAGAAAATATTCATAATCAGATCCTGATTCCGATTCCAAACCTAATGCCATAGCCATAGAAAATTGGAAGCATATCATTGATGCAGACCCCACTGCCACTATTTCTATCGTGTAGATTCACCTAGAGGATCCTGAAGAGTCAGAGGAAGAGGAGCACCTCTTCCACTCGCATATGTGGGTGAAGGGAAACCCAATAAATTTTATTGTTGATAGTGGGAGCCAAATGAACCTGATCTCAGGAGAAGTCGTCAAGAGATTCAATCTTCCGACAACACCACACCCGCAACCCTACAACATTGGTTGACTAAGCCAAGGATGACGTATCCACATTACTCAACAACGCGTCCTACCATATGTAACAAATCATTTCAAATACGAGGTACTGTGTGATGTGGCCCCACTTGAACTCTGTGATGTTCTTTTAGGAAATCCATATATGTGGAAGTGCCATGCTGTATATGAGTCACAACCTCGCAGTGTCATTGTTACTTTAGGAGGAAAAATATATTGGATACCAGAGACAGTTGCACCTAACACAGTCTCGCAAGGTAGGAAGATAAGCTCCCACATCAGAAAATTATTCCTCTTCACAATTGTGTCTCAAGGAGAACATCAGTTACCTCCACACCCCCAGCACAGGGTATCTCTGCTCATCAAACACAAGAAGAAAAAAAATTCATTGTTTCCTCATCCATCCAAGTACCTCTATGATGCAAGAACACACATTCAAGGTTCTCCTCCAAAAACAAATCATCCAAAAACAGAAATTACAACCCTCTCGAGATGCCAAAGAAAAGTAGCCTCTTCACTTTAACAAATATCGCACCAGGATATCAACTCAACACACAGTTCGAGATAGGATACGGTATTCAAAAAAATGGATACCATTTCTTCCTAAGGAGGGAGGAATGATCCATATCAATATCAGTGGCTGCCCATCTATTCCACTGGATCAAAACAATTGTCCATTGTGGCAGTTTCCTAGTTATTTTTATACGGTTTTTCGAGTCCCAAACTTTTGGGGCTATTTTGACTCCCTAAACGATGCTTTTTGGTGATTCGATTCATCCCTAAATATTTTTTTGGAATGCATTTGGCCATGGTAGAAATTTGTAAATATCGGATAGATATTTCCAAGGAGTTATCGAGTGCCCAAATTGGAGATCATATGCAAAAGTTATGACCCAATGAAGTTGACTGTTCAACTTACCACTTTGGGGCAACAAACTTTATGACGGTTCATCTTTTAGGGTTATGTTTTGGACTTTTGGGGTTGTATCCCTTGTCCTTATTATAAGTAGGCCCCTTTATCCTCACTTTGTATTCATCTTTGCACAGATGAGTGTAGCAGTCACATCTCTTCTTAGAGATAGCGACCACTATTCTAGCTATTGTATCATAGCCTGGTCTGTTTCCGCCATTTAATAGAACATGTGTTTACTGTATCTCTTTTATCTTTGCAAAATGTCTGTTTTTATGATGACATATCTATGATTTCGTTTCGCTCCCACATAAATCTGGATCAGTGGTATCAGAGAAATTTTATTTTTGATTGTTTCTCGGTGCATGTCCCCGATGAGGTCTGGGTATAGAGAGTTTGGTCTCGAACTAGTTTCACTTGATCACTCTCTCTGTCTCAAATGACCTCCAATGGTGGAAGAAAAGAGAGACGAAGAGTAGGATATCCTTTCAAATCATTGCTTGAGGAATCGCTCGCATAATAGAGGAATGAGATGACGAATAGTTTCTCCCAAATCCTTCTACAAATGTCAGCAGCGGCAAGTGCATCTTTAATGATCAACTGGTTCAGGGATGCAAATTTCTTAAAGGTACAAGTTAACTTTGATATTCCTTTATTTGAAGGCTTGATTGATGCAAATGCCCTAGATAATTGGTTGAATGTTCTAGAAGAGTATTTCTCTGTCCACAATTTCCTCAATAGGGAAAATGTCACCTTTGCTCTCCTTAAGGCAACCCCCCATTGCCAAAATTGGTGGGGTAATTATTGGGAGAAAAACTCATCGGATGAGTCTGGAATGTTTGAGACAAATCCCACTTAGGCCTCTTTCGTGGATGTCGTCAAGGAACAGTATTACCCTGTGGGAAACAATGAAGACTAGTACACCAAATGGACCATTCTGCATCAAGAGAGGGACCAAACGCTATCGGAGTACACCAACAACTTTCATACCTTGTGCATAAAGCTGGGTATCAAGGATTTCGAGTGACCCCTAATTTTGAAATATCATAGTGATCTACATCAATGCATCCGAACTGAGATGGACTTGCTCAAAATATCTTCACTTGGATCCGCCTATTAGTATGTTGTCAAAATCGAGGAGAAATTTCAACAAAAGAGCAAGCGAGACTCTAGACCTGTGAATCCATCATAGAAGCAAGGTAAGAGAAACCCTAGCCCATAGAACACAAGACAAAGAAATGACAACCAGTCCCCGCCATAAGAAAAGAAGGGGGATGGAAAGACAAAGAAGGACACCGGGAAGTGGTGTGAATTTCATAAAATCCCTTGGCATAACATTGATGAATGTCGTTCAAAGTAGTCATTGGTGGCAGAGATAAAATATTTAGAATTAGATCTTGATTCTGATTCTGAACCTAATGCCACAGCCGCATACAATGGGAAGAAATTCATTGATGCAGACCCCATTGCCACTGTTGCTACCACGCAGATTCAACTAGGGGATCCTAAAGACTCAAAGGCAGAGGAGTGCCTCTTCCACTCGCATATGTGGGTGAAGCGAAACACACTACATTTTGTTGTTGATAGTGGAAACCAAAAGAACTTGATCTCAACAGAAGTCTTCAAGAGATTACAGATTCTGACAACACAACAACCACAACCCTACAACATCGGTTGGATAAGCCAAAGATGAGGTATCCGCATTACTCAACAATGTCTCCTACCATATGGCATAAAGCCTTTCAAAGAGGAGGTACTGTGTGATGTGGCCCCACTTGAAGTCTGTGATGTTCCTTTAGGACAACCATATATGTGGAAGCGCCATGTTGTATATGAGTCATGACCTCGTAGTGTCATTTTTACTTTGGGAGGAAAACTCTATCGGATACCAGAGACAGTTGCACCTAACACTGTCTCTCAGTTGTTGTAGATTTATTTCATAGTAATTTCTCCTAGTCTCAACTCATAAAATTCTTTGGCATTCTCTTCGTATTATTGTTCTGATAAGTATTTTATTTTAAAAATATTTTTAAACGTTTTCCAAGTTACATATATTTCCTTTATTCTGTTGACCTTCTTTATATCCTGCCACCATATATCTGCCTTTCCAGTTAGATTATAGATATACATTTTAGATTTTAGTTCATTAGAATAATTGTATATTTGGAAATACTTTTTCATTCCTAAAAACTAGGCTTCTGCTTCTTCACCTTTCTCAATTTCCCCATTAAACATTGGTGGTTTAATCTTCTTAAACTCCCCATATATTTCCTCGTAGGGTCTTTATTTAACTTTCTTTTTGTTATCATCGCTACTTTCGTTTGAATCTTGATGCTTTCCTGAGTGATGTTTGGCTGATTCTTCACTGGAAGTTTCAAGTTTATGACTGGAAAATTCCAGTTTTCTTCCCTTATGTTTGTAAGGTGCAGTTTTTGGTAGGTCCTATTAATATTCCTTAATATTTTCTTTTTCATTGTTGTGTATCTTAGCTAATAGAATCATATTTAACTCTTCTTTATCTTTTAGGATTCGTTCATTCTCTTCTTTAACCTTTTTTAGCTTAGATATAAGTTCTTTCACAGTTCTTCATAGTTCAGATTTATTATCTTGACAGTCATTTAAGTATACCCAAATTTCCCCATCCTTTCAATTTCCCTCTTCATTATTTAAAGGATTTTTTGGGTGACATTTCTCTTCTGCAGACATCTGTGCATCTGCCATGTTTCCCTGCAAAATACATTTATCCTTCTCTTTCTGTTTTGTAAGAGAATTTAAACCAAGAAAATAAAATAAATTAGTTTTTCTGGTTTCTTTATCAGTGTAAGTGTTGAGCCGATTCATTCCCAGTGCTATAACCATGCTCTGATACCATTATCTATCACAGCTCAAAATCGTAAAAAAAAATTACCTGCATTGATTTACTATACTTACTAGCAGATTTCTCATAATTACTTTTACAATTTCTAATATATTTATCTTGTCTAACATGTCATGTTTTTTTTGGTTACGACATTGGTTAGCTTCATTCAAAACTGAAGTTCTACCCATACAAGTTATGTTCTTAGTTGACTTGTTATCTGATTTGATTGTTTTCACTATGGAATTAACACCATAAGGATGGGGAGACTACCCTTGGTCTAGTCCTCATCTGTTATGTGATAATTTATTTCAGTGAACCTTTACAGTCCTTAGGCCTTATCGATAGCCTAATGCTATGGGTGTTGACCCTCCCCTTAAGCTCAAAGGCTTGGGCTTGTAAAGGAATATGGTACTTGACCATATGGTAAACCTTCAGGTTATAATAAATAAAGTTGAAAAGGTTTTAAAACAATGTTTTGGCAATATATATATATAGTTTTTGTTTGTGGCATGCCCTACTCCACGATCCATGATGAGTTATGGTTCTTGGCATATTTGATTTATACAATAGTTTTCAAAGTAATAAGGATCTTGGCATGAATTAAAATTTTCGAATTATGACATGGTTCATACGATATGATGAAAGGTTGGAATTCAGATTATATCGCATGGTTTGTATGTGATGATTAAAGGCTCATAATTAAACTGGACATGAGTTATTTCACTCTTTCACTAGTACATATGGCTCAAAAGTTCCATGAAATATTTCCATGAATAAGCTAAAATGGTTATTTTCGTGGATAAATTGATAAATATTTTGAACAGGAATTCTTCTGGCCCTCGATCATCGTCGCTATTGTGACGTAAATGATTGTTTGTTGCTATAGAAAAAGATGTTCATCTCTATTGTGACAAAGACACATATTCCTCTCTCTAGCGACGAAACTCTAAACATTTGCAAATCAACATTCATCACAGTAGTGGTCATTGAATTTTTCTTATTGTTGAAATTTGACCGTTGTGCATTTTCATTTTAACCGCCACAATCATTGGTTTATAAATACATGTTCTTAAGACATATTTCATCAAATGTTTTTCTATACTTGCAACAATTTTTTGCTTATTGTTTGATCTGTGAGTGCAAGAGTCTAGTACTGGTTTAACACATCGAATTTTTGCGCGATTTCCTTTGGTTTCCAGTTTAGTATTTTTAAATTCTTTGTCTCCTTTAATGTGTAGGGTCATACATAAAGTGAGTCGACTATTATTTTATCCTCAATACTATCACATCCAATACCAACATGGCAGGATATGGGTGATTAGGAGGTATTAATTTGAATGTATCATGACAAAGTTTATAATTTTGTTAGGGAATATGGTACATGAGAAAGAATCGGTTCGTCTTAGATTAATGGGTGTTTAATATAATTTAAAAATATTTGTAAAAATTTAGTTTTGCATTGAGTTTTGTGGTTAGTGAACTAATATTTTGCTCGAATGAGTAAATATAATGTCATCAGGATTTGTCTCTTAATCATTGTTTGATTAAAAAAAGATGAAGATGAACTAATAATTAGGGAAACAAGATCATTGCTTTTGAAATGTTTTATTTGTTTAGTTTCTTATTTATAGATGGGTAAACTAGCATGTGGTAATATCCTATGTGAAAAATTGTTTAAGCATTTTGATCCCATGTTCTTGTGAGAAATCATGTTTCCTAACTTGGGAGAACATAACCGTTGGGGGGGGGATTTAAATTTTATCACTAAATATAGAAAATATAGTGGTTGGTGGTAAGAATAGACCCCAATACTAACTTATTCCTTAATAATCTGGAAAGGAGTGGTACTTTTTGTGATATGTAATATGTCGAAGTAAAGTCAACTTAGATTTCCTAATTATATTTGTCATTTTTCATGTCACGTCCTTTAATTTTTTGTCTCCTTTAATATATATATATATATACTCTATTTAATTTACTTATACATTGATTGAGTTTGTTTGGTTCTTATATGTTATCAGAATGACAAAGAAATATACTTGGGAAGAAAATAATAAGAGGTATGTTGAGTTTAAGGAAGCATTGGAGGTGAAGGGCGATGGAAAGTGTTATTGACCTTGCAATGATTGCAGGGGTTTGCAAACGAGAAGAATTTTAAGAACAAGTGCTGAGAAACATTGTAAGGAGAAGGGGCATGCTGAAGGGGGGTTTGAATATCATCCCTTGGTAAGACGTTTTTCATTAGATAATGTACTTCTTGTAATAGTACCGATCATGTATTCAAAAAATGTTTTATCATTTGAAATTTATGTGTTGTATATTATACACTAATTTTATTACATTGTTTGTAATTATAAATACAATGCCCCCTAAATGTCGAATTCCAGAGAGCTATTTGCCACATAATTAAAGTAGAACTACAAATTTACAAGGTGATGCACATGGATATCATAATATTATGATGAAGTTCTTAATGATCCTATGGACAAAGATGGCGTTATTGATACACATGACAAAGATGTGATAAATAGATTGATCCAAGACACATTTTCTCCATTGGATGAGGACAACCTCCATGATATTCATGATGTTCCTCTACTCGAGAAGTCCCAAGAACCTCTTTATGAAGGCCAAAAAAAAATATTCTATCTACTATATTGTTGTTGGTGAACTTGAAATTTTTAAATGGTTTGTCGAACATTTGTTTCACATAGATCCTAAGGTATGCAATGTATTAATTGCATCTTCACGTGGCATATTGAAAACTTCACTATTTTCCTCTATTTTAAGTGTTAATTAATTCGTAAATTAGGGATAAGCAATATCTATGATTTATATTGTTTACATTTATTTATTTTGTCAATGTTGTAGACTATTGGGTGAATTTCTATTACCACCATCAAATAATTTACCACACACATGTGGAGAGGTATTCTTGATTATGAAAGAAATTAGAATGGACTATCAAGCTATTGATGCATGTCCTAATAATTGTATTATATATTATGGACAATATGCATTAGAAAACAAATGCCCACATTGTGAAATTAGTAGATATCGAATTGATCAAGTAACAAAGCAGGTGCCTCACAAATTCCCATAATTCCACATTTCCAACGACCATTTAGGTGCCAAAGTATAGCACATTTTATGGATTACCATGCAAAGAAAATAATTCACATATGGTGTTCTTCATATTCCTGCAGATGGTTTTGCATTGAAGAACATCGAAGAAAAATGGCTAATTTTTAAATATTAACCTTGTAATGTTAGACTTTCATTGGCAGCTGATGGTTTCAATCCATTTGGAGAGCTTCGTTCTACTTACTCTGTGTGTCTTGTTTTCATTATAAACAATAACCTTCCTCCTTGGATGTCGATAAAGAGAGAGCACATAATGTTGGCAATGATTATTTCAGGTATTTTTTCGAAAGTAATTCTATTATTTCCTTTCTTTGTTTCATTGCTGCATGAAAACACCTTTTATATATTGGGAAACATAATTGAATAGCATCATATATTGTTGAATAAAATAGGTAAGTACCAAGTTAAATATATGAATGTATATATTGAGCCTCTTATCGATCAACTATTGAATTTATGGGTTGGCATCACTATGTATGGCATCTCTAGACCAATAGGGAAGAAAAAATACTAGTTCCATGGAATACTTGCATGGACAATTCATGACGCTCCTGGGTTAACACATTTTTGTGGTATGTAAATTTATGTTACACTTTAAATTAATATGTTTTTAAGGTAAATATCAAGCATGTATATTTAAAATAATAATATTTTGATGCTTATAACATTAATACATATATCTTGCAGGTCTTCAAACAAAGGGAAAATTTGCATGTCCAGTCTGTGGTCCTAGGATAAAATATCGTCATTCAAGAAGTCTAAGAAAGGAGGTGTTTGATGAGTATAGGAACTTCCTCCCTAAGAACCATTGGTATCGAACTACCAAGAAAACAAAATTCAATGGTAAATAAGATAATGGGAAGAAACCATGAAGAATGACACCTCACCTATGGATGTTGGAATATAATAGACATCGTCATGGTATGCAAATTGTGTATGTAGCATATAAATATGTAATATTATGAATTTTATATTTTTATTGAATTTTCTCTACCATGGGTGTCATGAATTATTGTTAATGTGTTTTCGTTTATGTTTAATATTGATTTTCGTGAATGCATGAACGGACTTCCACGAGGAATGAAGAGTTATCCCATACAATTCAATAGGTTTCCTTACTATGAGCACCTACAAATAGATCATTTGTTCGATACAATGCATATCATGAAGAATGTAACAGAAATGATATGGATAATCTTAGATGGAAGGGATGACATTTAGATAAATTGGAAAAAATATGCCGTGACATTGCAGAAGCCAATCACACATTGCAAAGTGTAATTAATTCCAATTTTGGAGAGGAGTACCGAAATATAATTAGTCTTCCATGGTTATTGACAGAGCAACAAAGATATGATATAAAAGAGGTCATTCAAAAAATAAGGTTTCCAAATGGGTTTTTGTCGAACATACAAAATATCTTTAAAAAAAATGGTGATTGTGGTGGTGTTAAAACTCATGGCTGGCATACATTCATTAAGGTAATTATTTACCTATATAATTTTCATTTAGTACATATTTTTAGTAATTTTGTTCTCTTATTTTGAATTTAAATAAATAATGATCATTTTCTTGTTGTTATGGTACGTTCTACCTCTATCTCTCCCAGATAGATTTGATGAGAACATAAAACAAGTTATATGTGATCTTGGTAAATACGTGAGGTAAGTAACGCATGAAAATGTTTGTTCACTTTGTTTCATAGCTTATTGACATATTAAGTTTTACAGATTGGAACTTTATTATATATGCCTCAATCTTGTTGATCATTGTTATTTTCTTGCATCACTTGTAGGTGGATTTCATCTAACCATAAAGAAGATATTAGGTATTATAAGAGAGAAATTCCGCGTCTAATGTGTGAAATGCAAAAGTATTTACCTCCAGGATTTTTTAATACACAAGAACACTATTTCATACACCAAGTTGAGGAGATTGAATTGTGTAGACCTATACACACAAGATCAATGTGGATGGTGGAAAGGAATTTGGAGTCATTGAAGGATTTTATTAGACAAAGAGAACGTCCTGAGGGTTCTATTGCGCAGGGCTATATGGTATATCAATTATGGTTTACATTAGTCAGTATCTTCCAAATTTCGCAAAAAATATCAATCTTCCTCGCATTTGACATGTCAGCTACATCAACAAATTTGAATGGGATGTCATGTTGGGTAAAGGTAGAACAAGGAAATTGAAGGGTAATTTGCTGGTGTATATTTAATTTATTATACAATTAATTTTTCAATTTCATATATATCTTACTCATGTAATTTTTATTATTCTATCAGTGTTAAAAGGTAAACCTAATTACCTTTAATGATAGCTAATTTACAATTTTTAATTGTTATTTTTATGTATAGTTAGTCATGTGTGGGATGTAGTACATTTATACATTGCAAACAATATTGATTGGATGGAGGAATGGATAGAACGATGTATAGAATTATGTGGTACCTTATCATGGGAAGGGGTGAGTAAATTAATTAAAATAGTGCACCATCATTGAGAAGAATATTTCGATGAACTTACACAAAGGAAAATTTATTTAGCATGTGGTTTAAAAGTTAAAAAGGCAAGTATATTTTATACCCTTACCATTTTTTTCATTGTTTCCCATTATATAAATGTATTTCTTTTGTTTATTTCTTCTTATATATTTATTTACTGAGTCGGGCATGATGCAGTTGATACACCATAACGCTATGTGGTACAATGGTCATAAATTTCGCATAAAAAATTTGGATGACAAGAAGAAAATATTCAATTGTAGGATAACTGCAGTTTTTCAAGTCACTAATGTTTCCTCTAGAAGCGACAAGCATATAGAAGTATCTGAAAATAGGTACTATGGTTATTTGGAAGATATAATTGAGCATGAATTTAATTCATTTAAAATAGTTCTATTTTAGATAAAATGGTACAAGCTATGAATGAATGAACATGATCCTGAAAGAACTGTTATTGAGCATGCCAATGGATTTACCATGGTTAATACAAGGGCACTTGAACCGGGTATATATCCTTATGTTATTTCGAGTCAATGTGAGCAGTTCTTTTACACAGAGGTGCCAAGTAAAGCATGTTGGTCATACATTGTTAGATATTATCCAAGAGGAAGACCGGTCAATTAGTATAATCCAGTAGAGGAAGAAGACAATGTCAAAGAAGAAGGTGATGCAGATCAGGAGCAGTTGGCCACTGCAGATGTGTCAGATGAAGAATCCGATCAATAAGTTGATCATCCAAATGATGTAGCAAATGAATTTGAACTCGGTGATGATATTTATGATGAATATATAACCGAAAATGACTTTGATGATGATGTTGATATGAGCGATCCTTTCAACGATAGCGATTCTGGACTAGATGATGATACAAATGAAGAAGTTTATGATGATGATATTGATGATGAATAATATAAATCATCATCATCATCATCATGTTAATACTCATTAGAATAATACAAACCATCATCATCATGTCATCCTCATTAGACTATTCACAACCATCATCATCATGTCATCCTCATTAGACTATTTGAAACCATCATCATCTTCGTATTTATGATCATCAATGGTATCATAACCATCATCATCATCATCGACATCATAATAAACCTCATCCTCATACTCAACCTCATCATTGTCATCAATGTTATCATCATCATCATGTTCATATCCATAATCATCATCATGTTCATACTCATTAGAATAATTGCAACCATCATCATCTTCATCTTTATGATAATCAATGGTATCATAATCATCATCATCATCAAAAACATCATCACCATCATCATCTTCATCTTTAAGATAATCAATGGTATCATCATCATCTTCATCATTGGCATCATCGACATCCTAATCAACCTCATCTTGATCCTCAGCCTCATCATCGTCAATGTTATAATCAACATCGTCATCAATGTTATCATAATAATAATAATCATCATCATCACCATCATCATATTCATCTTTGATATCATCATCATCATCATCATCATCATCATTGTCATCATCAACATTGTAATACCCCCATGGAATTGCTTTTATTTTCATGTTTTGAAAATTATTTTTTATTATGTAATGAGTTATGAAACTAAAAAAAAAAAACTCAAATGACATTTGCACAAACAAACCTTTTTATTTATTTATTTAATAAAGAAAATAACACTTGGAGAACTCAACTACATGAGGGGACACCAACCATGGAACCAAAGAGCATGTGTAAGCAAGCTAGAGTGATTGATACCAATCAAATCCAATCCAAAAATCAACAACTAGACAAGATCCTAAATAATAGGGATTTAAGGATCTGATTGGAGATTTGATTGGGATGGCATAAGACCTAGGCAAAGTTATTTATATGAGTGCACTGGTATAGCATGGGATGTCATGTTGTACATGGGGAAACCAATTACTGAGTGCATGTGTTGAGCATTTTTCTATTTAATATGTCCATCATGAAAAATTGTTATGAACTTGAGGATTGAGTGACACGAGGAAGTTACTTGCTGTTCTGGTGCATGGTTGGTGATCCATCTCATGGGTGGAGCAGAGCAAACCATTGAGTTGCTGCCTCCTATGGTTGGGAGGAGTTAATTCTCCAAGTGTGTTTTTCCATGGATTCACATAAGTAGATATCATTTTTCATCTTACATATAAAACTGTATATCTGCATTCTTGTCAAAATTATGAACAATATTGCCGAGAAATCAATTGTTAATTAAAGTTATTTGAATGGGATGATTCTTATTTTTGAAATGCATAAATTGTTGTGAATAATTACATTTCCAAGTTAATATGAAACATAATGCATATAATCCCTATCGTTTAAACTATTTGATCTTATCTGGAATGAGGTTTTACTAAGTGTCATGACCCCTCAAATTGACCATTAAAAGTGTTGACCATGCTAAGTTCCTAGGGTCTCAAAGTGATATTAATTATTCTTCCTAGGACAAATTTTGCTAATAATTTTTTTAAGGCATGTATTTAATTTTATTTCAGCAATTTTATTTATTATGCAAAATAATGATGTGGAATTAAGGCTTCCATGTTAGGAGGGATTATTGGGGAAAGCTAGTCAACTTTCCTTGGTAAAAATAAGAAAGTCCATGACAAAAGAAAACAAGAGAATAAAGGGAATTTGCTGAAAAGAAACAAAAAAGCACACAGAGGTAAAAGCAAGAAATTATTTCAAAGGGGAGGTTGTATTTTTCTCTTATGGAGTTCAGAAAAGTTGTAAGAGAAAAGTAGGAAAGTTTTCCTAAAGGAAAAAACAGTTTCCTTATGATCCAGGAAAAACAGAAAGCTGTCATAACTCAAAAGAAACATCTTTTGACTAAGGGAGGGTGCAGTTTCTAATTGTGAAGGATGATTTGGAATTGGAAACAATTCCACATGGTCCAACTTGCCAAATTTCCCAAAGGGGGCACTTATGTGGCTAGGGTTAGGGCACCCATGGGGTTGACTTACTCTCACAGGTCACCATTGGCCTCCACTTGCTAAAGAGGCCATCCAGAAGACTATTAAAGGTGAATTCGATCCCATTGATTCAGTTTGGTTGTTATGTATGATGAACTATGCTTATGTGAGAATTAATTTTGAGTGTTGTGCCTCGAACTACTGGGAGATGAGCCCCAACCTTTCATTCCCCTCTCCTTCTATCCTCTTCTCTTCCATTGCAGGTATGGAGCGCTATATTGCAGACAATGAAGGATTTTCAGAGATATTTTCATCCTCCATAAATTTCAGGTCGATATCCAATGAATCCCATGATTCACCTATGCTCACAGTACCTTGTTGGCCATGATTCGGGCCTCCTGCCCCTTAATTTTGGAAGCATCTTTGTAATGGTCAGTAAATAATGTAATTTATATTATGTAGTGTCATAATATTCTTAAAATTAGATTTATCAGGTCAATATATCTCTTCCCCTAAATAATATTGTCTAGGTTTCATCAAAAGGGCCTATTTTATCAATGTATGGGGGGGGATTGAGTAAATTTGAGTAATGTAATAAATATTATATGCCAGGGGAGTGATTGAAGGGAGTATTCATGTTCAGAGATATTATATTTATCTCTGTTACAAATCTCATGTTTTACTGAAATGGATTTGAGTTGATTTAACTGCTTTTTTAAGACCCTAGCTAGATTACTAGCTTTTAATAACTAGTTTTACTAAAACTGATGTAAACCAAGTTAGGTAAAATAAAACTAAGATCTGTCAGTTCCTGTGGGTTATTAACAATAATAAATTCCCATATCCATATATAGAACCTTTTTTCATTGGGTTTTCACCACATTTTGGTATCCTCCTCTGCGCAGGGTTTCCCTTGACCAAAACTACCAGAAATCCCCAAATTCACCCCAAAATTTTTAGAACTTTCCAGAACCTCAGAAAAATATATAAATCCTTAATTTATGTTATATTAATTTTGGAACAAACCTCTGCAAGTTTCCATAAGCCCCTGGTTGAAACAGACCGAACTACTCTCCTTTGTTTCACGGTTTGGCTGCCCAGAAGCGTGGTAGTAGGTTTCCACAATGCGGACTTTGAAACATAAATGGAACCAGATATAAATTTGTTAGGGGAGATTAAATTCCATGTCTTACATCTCTTTTTTTTCTATCCACTTCTCACTCCTTTTCCCTGCAAAATTTCCTAGAAGAAACCCTTGTTTCACCCAATCCGAGAAGGATTTGTGTGAATTAATTAAAATTACAGAATTAAAGTATTCAGGGCTGCACACCAGACTTGGGACATTATAGTGGTATCAGAGCATGGTCCTCCATACCTGCTCTTGATATTATTATGGGTCCAAAATACAATTCCGACACCAAAAGAAAGATTCCTCAAGAGGAGGAAGTAGAATCTATGAATGGGAGATTCCATGATGAAAGGGATGAAAAAGATGAATTCAGGAATTTTGTTAAGAACACGTTGAAAGGTATGCAATAAATTTCAACTAACATCATATAGTATGGCCAAGAGACCAGAGAAT
Organism: Pseudotsuga menziesii; assembly: GCA_001517045.1. Lineage (NCBI taxonomy): Eukaryota > Viridiplantae > Streptophyta > Pinopsida > Pinales > Pinaceae > Pseudotsuga > Pseudotsuga menziesii. The sequence continues at coordinate 479,791 of LPNX010035960.1, forward strand.
TCCTAGCTAAACAGCTGGAAGTGAAAGATGGGGAAGGGAGCAGCATTGGCTCCCAATATGAAGAAAGAAAAAAAGCTCATGGTGGGGAGTATTTTTTCCAAGACTGGGCCTCACAATAGGCCACTTGAGTTTAGAGAGGAACCAAAATTCCAGCCAAGACCAACCATGCCCAAATTTGTAGAGACCCCTAAAGAATATCATGAATCTTAGGATGAAGCTATTGTTACATGGGAGGAGAATTTTTTTGTTTACCAATAATTGAGTGAGGAGTGCAGAAGGGATCTTCCATTCTGATATTTTTGTGAGACCAATTTAGGGGAAATCCAAGAGGGGATGCAAGAAATTCATATCAGAATTATGAATTAAAGAATGCCATTGGGAAAATCACTTTGCCATATTTTGATGGCACTTCCAATTACTCAATGAGCTCTTGGATTCAGAAAATGGATACATACTTTCAGCTAAATCCTATGGCAGAGAAGGATTCCATCAAGTTGGAATCCCTACATCTTTATGGGGAGGCCATTGACTGGTGGTTTCATGGCATGAAAACATTAGGCCATGATCAAGTATTCAACTACGAAGAGTTCACCATAAAATTGACAGAAAGATTTGACCAGAGAGATCCTGATATCTGTTTCCGGGATTTGGCACACATAAGAAAAGTTGGAACTACATAAGTATACATCTCAGAGTTCCAAAAGGTGGCTGTCATGGTTATTGACATATCAGAATCAAGGCTGATCCTTTTATTTACAGAAGGACTGGCTGAACCATTGAAGGGGTTGTTGAAGGCCTATCGACCTACCACTTTGCAGGAAGCTGTGAGCAAGACTAGAGACCTGCAGGATGCAATTCCGAGGACCAAGTATTCTCCAAGACCTCCCATGCCACATAAATTTCAGAATCCAAAACCTCTTGTGAGAAAATTTCTTTCCCCGGACAAGAAATATTAATCCTATAAGGATCGAGATGAATTGAGAAGGAAGAAGCTGTGCTTTTCCTGCCAAGAACCGTGGGCTCCCGGTCACAAATGTGTGAAGGGAAAATCACATTATATTGAAGTATTTTTTGAAAGTGATGAAGAGGGGATAAAATAAGCTGAGATGGGGGGTTGAGAGTATGAAACAACTAAAGAATAGGGGAAGACTCATCAAACCAACATAAAAATTGATGTGCTTAGTGGAGAGCCCCGATTCCATAGTTTAAGGCTGAAAGGAGTTTTGAAAGGGCAGAAAATTACAGTTCTTATTGATGGGGGTGCCACACATAATTTTATTGATTCATCCTTGGTGGAGAGTATAAAAATACCTACTGAGACCTTTGAAGGATTCACTGTGGTCATTCCTGGTAACCATACCATGAAGTGCAACTGATGGATCCCAGATCTCCAAGTAAACATCGGTGACTATACTGTGAAAGACAACTTTTATGTTGTTAATGTGGCAGACACCAACATGGTGTTGGGGGTACAATGGTTGTACTCTATTGGAGAGCACTCTGTGAACTACCATATACCACAAATAAGTTTCAAGGATGCTTAAGGAAAACCAGTGGTATTGAAAGGTATAAATACTTATCCCAACCAAGTAATTTATGCAAAGAGTATGAGATTTGTTATGAGGCATGGAGACATTGAGTGGGTTGTTGAATGCCAAATCACTACTGAGGGAACAACTGCAAAATTTTCCTCCCGGCCCAAATATATTAAACAATTATTGCACAAGCATAAGATAGTTTTTGAAGACCTTACACATGTCAGGCCACCAGACTGTGCCATTGAACATAGGATTGAGTTGGAAGATGGTACACTTCCAATAAAAATACACCCCTACAAGCATCCGAATATATTCAAAGATGAAATTGAGAAGGACATTAAGGAGCTCCTTGAGTTGAGACTCATCAGACCAAGTTCTAGTCCTTTTGCTTCTTCGGTGGTTCTGGTGAAGAAGAAGGATGGGACACTCAGGATGTGTATTGATTACCAAGCTTTGAATAAGAAGAAAATAAAGAACATGTACCCAATTCCTTGAATTGATGAGTTGATGGATGAGATGCATGGAGCTAAATTTTTCTCCAAAATAGATCTACAGTCGGGGTACCATCAAATCAGGATGAGGGAGGAGGACATAAAAAAGACAACCTTTCGTTGTCACTTTGGCCACTTTGAATTTCTGGTCATGCCATTTGGCTTGACTAATGCACCAACAACTTTCTAGTCATACATGAATAAGGTATTTAGCAAACAACTTCGCAAGTATGTCCTTGTGTTTTTTGATGATATTCTAATCTACAATACGACATGGGAGAAGCATTTGAAGCACTTGGGGGAGGTACTCACTATGCTTTCAGATCTGTCATTTTTGGTGAAAATGTCTAAGTGTGAGTTCGGTATGACAAAACTGTTGTATCTGGGCCATGTGATCTACCAAGAAGGGGTTAAGGTAGATCTAGAAAAAATAAAGGCCATATTGGAATGGGCCAACCCAAGAAACCTCACTAAGTTGAGAGGCTTCATTGTCCTTTGTAACTATTATTGTAGATTTGTCAGAGGATACTCTTAGTACACTGCACCCTTGACAGATTTGACTAAGAAGGGTGCATTTAGTTGTAGTGAGGAGGCTAAAAAATATTTTCAGAAATGAAAGAGATATTGAGCAGCTGTCCAGTATTTGCCTTACCAAAATTCTCTAAACCTTTTGTGCTGGAATGGGATGCCTCTAGGGTAGGCATTGGAGCTTTCCTAATGCAAGATAGGCATCCTATTTCTTTTGAGAGCAAAAAATTGCAGCCACATGAAAGGCTGTATTCTATATATGATAAGGAGATGCTGGCCATAATGCATGCCTTGGCGAAATTCAGGCAATACTTGGTGGGAGGTAAATTCATTGTGACGGCTCATCACAACATTCTTAGACACTTCCTTACCCAAAAGGAACTCGATGACAAGAAACAAAAATGGGTAAGTAAAGTTCAATCTTTTGATTTTGACATTGAGTATAAAAAAGGAAAAATGAATGTTGTGGCTGATGCACTATCCCATAAGTCCACATTCTCTTTGCTACAAATATGTAATGATTGGAAGACCTAGTTAGCTACTAAATACTCTAAAGATCAGCTTTCTTATGATGTTTTGGATGGGGTTAAACAAAATGAAGAGTAAAAAGTTCATGAGAACCTCATCTATTACAAAAACATAATTTTCTTTGTGCCAGGATCTGCACTAAAGAGGAATATTTTAGGAGCTGCACATGATGCACCAGTGGCTGGTCACCCTGGTTTTCTGAAGACTTACCATAAGGTAAGGGAGATATTTACTTGGAAAGGTCTTAAATATGATGTACTCATGTATGTGAAATAATTTTCTGTATGTCAACAGAACAAAGTTGAGCACTCACACCCTGATGGACTCCTCCAGCCTCTTCTGATTCTGGATCAAAAATGGGAAAGTGTATCAATGGAATTTATTATGGGGCTGCCAAAGTTACAGGGGAAAGATAGTATTTTTGTGGTGGTTGACAGGATGACAAAATATGCACATTTCTTTGTAGTAGTATCCACTATTTCAGCTAGTGAGGTTGATTCTCTATTCTTCAAGGATATCTTCAGACTGCATGGGCTGCCTAAGGTCATAATTAGTGATAGAGATAGTAAATTTACTAGTTCCTTTTGGCATACATTGTTTGGTCTAGTTGAAACAAATATGAACATGAGTACAAGCTATCACCCCCATACAGATGGGAAAACAGAGAGGGTGAACCAATGGCTTAAGGGGTACCTCTGTAACTATGTTACGAGACAACAAGGATCTTGGGAAACTTGGCTACACTTGGGTGAGTTCTGTTACAACACCACATTTCATCTTTCTATAAGAATGACTCCCTTTATGGATTTATACAGGTATGAAGCTCCAAATTTTGCAGACTTAATATTTGGAGATTGTAAAGCACAAAAAGCTAAAGATTGGTTGCAAGTCAACCAAGACATTTTAAGGGAACTAAAAGACAATCTGCAAATGGCACAGAACCAACAAAATATTTTTGCAGATAAGCACAGAACATATAGAGTGTTTCAAGTGGGAGACTTAGTGTACTTAAGGATGCAACCTTATAGAGAGTCTTCCTTGAAGAAGAAAGGATCAACAAAACTTTAACCCATATTTTATGGACCCTACATGATTAGCAGAAAGGTTGCTGAAGTAGCGTATGAGTTGGATTTTCCAGCAAACAACAAAATCCATTATGTATTTCATGTTTCTTGTCTGAAGAAGGAAGTAGGGAAACAGATAGTGGTTTCTAAAGAACTACCCACTCTGGATGATGAAGGTGATTTGGTCTTAGTACCAAAGAAAGTGTTGATGGGAAGAGAAAGGAAATTAAGAAATAGAAAAATCAAGGAATACTTGTTACAATGGAAAGGATTTCCCAGTGAAGATGCCACTTGGGAGGGTGAGCAGATCTTGCAGCACCCTACTTTTTTTTTTTACAAGTATTTTGGTATCCACTTCATTAATGAAATGTTAAAGCTGTTAAAATATTGATTTGGGGAATATGTAGGAATTACTAGGTTTAAATATTTTTTACTATATTCAAATTCTTTTATAGGTTTTGTTCATGCATGTCATAAAGATTATACTACAAAATAGAATGTTATATAAAACAAAAGATGATATTGGTGGGTGCTAGTAAATACAATATGTTTGGGCTTTGTTACATTGGATTTTTATGGCTTATTTAAACCATAAGTAAGGAACCTCATGCAATGAGGAGGTATTTACATTAAATAAAGCTACTTGTATTTTAGTGGGTATGTTACGTTTTTTTTTGGGTTATAGAATGACAAAATCATTGAAAATAGTTATACGCAGAAGAAAAAATTGGTTGACTAAGAGTAGCTCATAGTATATGTTAATAAGTCTTTTTGATTTTACCTTTTACCATATTAACAGAGTAGGTTGTTTAGACAATTCAAATTTGATTGTAATATGTAAAGATATGAGGTTTTTGATGCATAGTTAATATAATGAAATTACTTTTATATCTTGCATGATCTATGTAGGGTGGTTACATATACTTTTAATACAATGAATTGTATTGAATTTTTTATCATGTATACTTATGCTTTCATATTTTTTTTTGTATGAAATAGAATAAAGGAAAGGGTGTTGGATGATAAACTATTCATTCAACTCAAAATCTAGTGTGGGATTTTATATTTTTATAATTATCATTTTATATGAAGATGTTTATGCTTTATTTTATCGTTATGATTTTTGGGCACATTACAGACATCGTAATCAATCTCATCCTCATCATCTTCATCATCATGTTCATATCCATAATCATCATCATGTTCATACTCATTAGAATAATCACAACCATCATCATCTTCATCTTTATTATCATAATCATCATCATCATCATCATATTCATCTTTAATATCATCAATGGTATCATCATCATCATCATCATCATCTTCATCATCGACATCCTAATCAACCTCATCCTCATCATCATCAATGCTATAATCATAATCATCATCAATGTTATCATCATCATCATCATCATAGTCATCAATGTTATCATCTTCATCATCATGATCATCATGTTCATCCTCATTAGAATAATAGAAACCATCATCATCATGTTCGTCCTAGCGACGGTTGGTCGTGGCAAAAATGTTCACATGTACTAGTAATAGATGAGAACCATGACATAATTGATATGGAGAGATATCATAGGAACTATGTTCGTCGTGTACTATCTTCGTTTATGTGTGCATTAACACATGTAATCCATATTTTTTAACTACCCACTCTAGGATCTATTGAATAAGCCTAATTATTTAAAAAAAAATGGTTTCTATGTTAGAATACATTTTAAAAATAATAATAAGACAAGAACAATTTTGTGTTCAATTTCCTATTTATCAAGGTTGTAATTAATTGAATTTTACACATTTTTCAATAATTACAGATTTGTAAGAAAAAAAATGTATTATACAATGAATTCCATCTAACCTTAGTACTTGCCTATGCTTGTCTCAAGTATTATTTATAGTGGAATTTATTAAGCATTCTCTGTTTGTCAAACTTCAAAATGGTCACCATATTACACTCATATGACAATTTTTTTCAAAAAAGGGTCTATTGACGATGATGTTCTCTATGATGAAGGTGATGGCCATAAGGAAAATGATCATGATAATCTTGCTGACTATGGAGACAACAATAATTTCATTATCAACATCATCATCATCATCACTAACGATGATGACGATGTCGAGGGTGTTGTTTATGACATTGATGACCATGATGAGAATGGCGATGGTGTTGTTTATGACAAAAAAATAAACATTAAAAAAATCAATTAAACAAAATAATAAATATAAAATAATTCATATAAATAATAAATTAAATTAAATTAAAAAATTAAAAAAAAGAAAGAAACAATTAAAACTATCCATCTTACCTTCCCCCTGTCGCGACAACAAAATTTTACATATTTCACTTAACTCACCCACGAATTACACCCGAGGTTGCAGAGTAGTTTCCAAGTTACAGAGGAGGTTTTTCAGTTACCTCACCCACGAGCTAGGTCTGAGGTCATAGAGAAGGTTTTTTAGTTTCCTTACCCATGAACTAGGCTCGAGGTCACGGAGGAGGTTTTTCGCTTACCTCACCCACAAACTAGGATTGAGGTCACAGAGGATATTCAAAGGTTACTAAGGAGGTTCCAAGGTTGCAGAGGAGGCATTTCTTTTTCATTCAGTGAACCCCTTCCTTGACGCAACTAGAAACCTAGGTTGTGAACGTGGAGAAACCCTTAAGCTACACCAGGCACAGATTAATTTATTATTTGGAACAATTTTTATAGTCTGGGTTCTTCCTACAGGACTCTTTTTATTGTGTGGGCGTCGGGCTTCAGCTCAATTTTAATGGTATCCCAACTTTGGGAGTTTTCTATCCTTAAGGATGTCCACCCCCTTCATCCCCAAAAGATACATAGAGGACATTGGCAGACTGATATCGAGACCCATAAGCAAAGGTGAAGGTCAGTAAGGCATCAAGAAAAGCATAGGCTAAGGTAGCTTCAAGTATATTATTTTCCTACAAATATGTCTTCGGTAATCCATCTGCTTTCATTTAATCCATTAAATGATTTTCTTGTCAGGGTTTTATTGATAGATACAGTCAATAAATTATGTGAGGGTTTTAACAAGAACGAAAAGGGTTTATATATATATATATATATATATATATATATATATATATATATATGGAGAGAAAGTANAAACTTCCCACATAGATTTAAGCAAAAAAACATTTAACATAACCAAAAAGAAGAAGGATTTTTCATTCTTGGAGCTAATTGTCATTAGAGTCGGGCTTAACCGTGGACACATCATCCGTTGGCGATATTCCATCATTCTGCTCTGAGTCATTGATGTCCCTACTTGGGTTGACTAGATTCTATTGCATAACACTAAACCTATCCTACATCTCTTCAAACCTCCTTGCATTTATTTCAATAGTGACCTCCATATATTTTTGCTTTTGGGTTCTTAAATCATCTATTCCTATCATACATTCCACATAACCTATGTTCTAGATCGATTCCATATTCTTGATCCCTCGCATCATTTCTTCGATCTCCCCATACTAAACTCCAATATTACCTCCAATATCATCCAGGGGGGTGGAAATACGTGTTATATCCACTACGGCTTTCTTCTTTTCCTCATAGACCACTTAAGCGATTTCATAAACAAATCAAAGCATTTTTCAGTAATATTCAAAGAAACACTTTATCTTGGATATTTCATACAAGATTTACTCATGAGCCAAGGGTTCCTTGCGAGGATGACCACAGAATCTTCCCCTCCAAGGAGAATACGATTTGTAAAAGGATTAAGGAGTCTCAAAAAATGCTAGAGAAAAACTCCCAAATTACAAAGTAGGAATGTCTGACCACCTTGGTAATAAATCTTATTGATCTCTTCGGGATGTTAACCCCACATGTCTGACTATCATCACTATTGTAATTAAAACTCACATGTCGTAGATCCTAGGAAATGTGTGAAATTGTGGATTGTTGGGACGCCTTGAATGAGATCACATGGCCCACAACCAGAGCTCTATTCATGAGGGAACAAGAAAAAGCATACCTTCTCCGATAATAATGTTAGCGGGATATGTAAGGACTCGATGGCCAAAATCTTGATAACCAACTATAGGACTCATCCCTAAATTCTTTGTAAAGAAACCAACTTCATTCCACATATTGGATATTAGGATAAAAAAGGTTTAAAGTTGGAAACAAGGGGACCATTTAACAATGGAAAGGAGGTGAGTAAACAATATTTCTCCTTTCTCTGAGACGATATCCTTGTTTTTCTTCAAGATCCACCATAGTATTATTCTTACACTTAACATGAAAGAATTGAACCTTTGATAGGTCCTGAAAACGAGCAAGAATTCTTTTTTGTACTCTCCCTTTAGCTTCTACCTTCCTAGCCTGAATGTTCATCATCTTCTGAATAAAAATCCAAGAATCACCAAAGACTTGGGAATTGTGAAATTTGAGTTATTTCATAAATTCAATCCCCTACACCAAGGGGGGCCATTATGCATGGTTATTTTTCTTTTTTCCCAGTCCCTATGAATAAGAGAGCACCTTATTTCCTCCAGGGTCAAAAATAACCCCCCTAAATCTGCCTCCCCTAAAGTGGGGTATCCTTCTAATAAATGGTGAACCACATTTAAAAAAATCATGCTTTAACAAGTTAATCCTTAGGAAAAACTTAAAATTTAAAATTATTTTGATGGGATATATATTATAAATAAAAATAGGATATCTTATGAATAGCAATAATATGCAAACGTGTGAGCTGGATATTGAAATTAATAAAAAATAAAACAATTTCAATGATAACATTTTAAATCATAAAAAAATGATGTCTTCATATATATGGATGATAAGGGGATCGTCACTAGACTTGTGATGTGTGAGGTTTGAGTGGGGGGATAGGTGGATAGGGAGGGTTCTATGGTTTTTCAGTATCTCAGCTTACACATGGTCGATTAATCTAATGGGGGACAAGCAATATGGGTTTCTCCCAACACTAGGATTGGGGAACCTTGGAGAGCCCTTGGTCAAGTCTTGAGGGGTGTTGTAGCTTGCATATCATAGGCCACTCAAACTTTAGGACTGAGGGTTAGCAAATCCCAAAATTTGTAGTGTCATCATATTGACATGTTGGAGACCTATGTTTACAAAGGTTCTTAGATCATCGGAGGTGGCACAATCCTCACACAAACTGGGGGTCTTTTGGTCATAGTTGGAAGTATGGATGTATTTACTCAACCTTAGAGTGCGAAAAATGGGAGTTTATTGTCCTTGGGGGTAAAATTTTCTCAACCTTTATATTATCCTTTGTCTTCATCAAGAGTCAGAGGTGGCAGACTATATTGCTTCAAGGACATGTGACAAAACTCTCTAGGTGATTAAAAAAGGTGGTAAATTCATGAATACTCCCAAGGTTCCTCCTCACAATCAGGGTCTTCAAGTGGGTATATGAATTGATCAATATGTGAGAATATGATCATCAAGGTTGACATTAAATTTGATAGGAAGGTGTATTTTTCAGAATTCATGTAGATGATTGTTTGTATGACTTCTTGCAAGATCTCTACAACACAAATATTGAAAGCAAGTTTATTAAACAATGATTTTATGGTGCTCTACATGGTCTTCCATGTGTTTGATAAAATAGGGGTGCCCCACTATCAATATATCCATTTATCTTAAACTAAACATGAAATTAGATCCCAGGCCTAGATAGAGAAACTATAAACCTATCCAGTTCTCTTAAACTAAACAAGGAAGTAGATCCTAGACCTAGGCAGAGAAAGCATGGAATGTATGGTTTTTTCAACAATAATAAAAAGTATTCCCCCAACAACTTAGATATTCTCATGAAATTTACACCCATGACGACATCCCACTTCACAACCAATACAACATATGCTTAAATACAGGCACTCCTCTATAATTTAATACATCTCTCTCATACCCAACAGAGGAGTAGATCACAGTCCTTGCCAAAATAAAAAAAAATTCAACCATTCTAGTGAGACCAAAGATAGGCCCATAAAATTGTAGACATATAGTCACATTAGAGTTTCTTGTACCACCCCATCACATTCTATACTTGCAAGAGAATCAATAGATGTGTATGTGACACATAAATAATTGTGATTGCAAATTTCAACTATCTCTAGTCCCACTTTTGTCAATGTTTTTTATCGTCTTGTTTGTTATATCCGGCATAGAGCTGAAATCAAGTTTTGACAATGTCTTGTTAATGGAACCTCCCACCAAAAATGTTTCTCCATGATCAATTATTCTTTTAAAACCACGTACAAACAAATATGCCAAGGGGACATTTCCACCTCCTAAGATGGGCATTCCAATATTAGTAATATCCTCTCTACTAAGAAAAATTATATAGTTTTGTAAGCTTTGAAATATCTCTTATACCATGATCTAATACCATCCTGAAACTTGTGAGGTCAAGAAACTCTAGATCCTCACAGAGAGCAATGTGTTCCACTTATTCACTGGTTATAAGATAGCATGAGATCAGTCTGGCAGATAAGAGGGAAATAGAATTATCTAGAAGATCATGAAAATCCAAAGCATACAAATAAAATGTGTTATAGAGTTCAAAAGTCTTTAAATTTTTGCAAGCGTGTATGAATGCACAAACAACAACATATGTCACTCTATAGAATCTTCCGATATTGATGGACTCCATGTTTTTACAACCCTCATCCATGAGAAACATGACCATGTCATTTACTCATCTAAAAAATGATTGATAATTTTCCCTGCTATGGGAAAGGGACTTATGAGATAAATAATTGCAAGAACCCAACAACTGAACACCAGCAATGGTCAGATCATGTCGTAGAAATGGTTCATCCAGAGGTTTTTCCTTTAGATCTAAATTAACTAGGAGAACGATATTTTGTGTGATATACATCAAAATGTTGTTTTTGATTTGATCTACAACAACTGTTAAGGATCATATACTTTGGAAGGAGACTCCCATTGAGAATCTGGGAGTCCCATTTTGTCTAGGGAATCATATTTTTATACTTTCTTTTTCCTATTTCCTACATCATGGCTTGTAGAGATTTCACTATTCAAAACCACAATCTCAGTTAAAAGTGAAAGAGCATATGACATGCTAATTTCACTAATAATCTAAAACAACTTGGATATCACAAAATACAAACTACCATATGTGACAATGAGAGTAGCCGCTAAAAAATGTTAATTAGGTTTCACTCTTGATATCACCCAATGATTTTCCTATGGTTGTGGTAGGAGATCACTATGGTAACCCTTTCAAACCAATATTTTGACTGTATTCTAGCCTATGCAGTCAAAGAGGGATCTCTCTTTGTCACGGGAACATTCACATACACATTTGTCTTTAAACAAGCATTTAGAAAGCTAGATTTCTGATCGAAGCAGATTTGTTGATAAATTTAAAGATTGTAAGACATACATATATCAAATACCATTGGTAAATGGAGTCATAGTCTAAATCATTCAAGGATATTACAGAAAATAATGAGCAATGATCTTCCCTTTTCTAATCCGAGGCAAAGTGAGTGTAATATTCAGCCAAATATCTTCAAGTGGTGGTAGGAGAAAGGAGAAAAAGTCTAGTGCAACAAGAGGCACCTATCTACAAATGAATCTCTTGAAAACACCTTTAGCAAAAAAAACAATAAGGGTAATGAAAGAAATGGATCATCTAACAAGGATGAATTTCACAACAATCATTATAGACACATTACGAATGCTATATTTGATGAAAGGAGCGCTTAATAAAATGAATTCATCACATACAACTAGAAAGCATTAGCAAGAATTTACATATATGAAAATGATGCAAACAGGAAACACAAACTAAATATGAACACTCTGATGAATCTCAGAAACTCATAGAAACACTTTTCATTAACGCTTCCAAGAAATTTTACAGAGCTACAATCCGAGCACAGAGGCTTCAAAAAATGAAAGTCAATCCCTTTATTCCTCTATTGAGGTTACATTTATAGTGTTATGGGATCTCGAGACCAACCTCAAAACAGAGACAAATTCAGTATCATAATTTTGGAATCAATCCTCAATCATCATTTGCAAATAATAACAAATTCCTGAGGTGGAATATTTGCCATGATTTACACATAAAACAAGAAATTTGGAATAACACGCATGTTGTATTTAAATGGCAATGCGGTGTCCAAGATGTAGCCTCACTTGATTTGAGACGATGCTTTAGAGCATCTCCAATAGTTTTACTCTCCCAGATGAAATCTACACCATTGAATTTATCCACACTTCATCTCCATTTCGCACATGAACCTATATTCTTCCTCCTCGTACCTTTGGCTTGTGAAATCAATTTGATCCATAGATCAAAACTCTGCCACGATATCCACCATCCAAAGTATGGGGTCTACAATATTTCGCAGCCATGGACTATTTTATCTCTCATGCACATTTCATCTGCAAAATCTACATCGACCATAGATCTAGCCCGCTCCAAATCATGGTCGTCAGAATAACTGGGTTCTACCAAATTTCGTTGAACCTGAACTATTTCATCTCTTGTGCACCTTGCATCATCGGAATCCATCTCCGTTGTAGATCCATTCCCGATTAAATCGCCTTCGTCAAAACATGTCAATATTTAAGCCATTCCACAGATTTGGAAAATTTAGTTTCCATGTGCAAGCTAGATCAGTGGAAGGAATTTCCATCGTTGATATGATTCCTTCTTATATCACCATCGTTGAAATATGAAGCATCTACACCATTCCGTCGGTTAAAGAAATTTAATTCTCCATGCATGCTAAAACAACAACATTCTTCATAACCATAGATCTATCTACATCACTTCATCCAATGGACCATCACGTCTGCAAGTTATCCTACTATCCATACCAAAATTCCTTAAGCTTGCGCAATTAGGCCCTTCATTTCCTATCACCCTACAACTTGGAAGAAACTTTTCTCATTTACACACCATTGCAAAGCTGAAAACTAGAATATTTCCAACCTAGAAATGATCCTTCCATATTCCTGCAGAACCTCATTAACATCCTTCAAGGTCTTATGATAACGAATTTTCATACCATATTCCTCCTTTCGCTGGACTACTCCCCTACCAACTATTTAGCCCAAAATAGTGCTTAACACATCTGCAAAAATATTCAAAATTTAGCACATGTGCTAACAACGGCTCCAACTCAAGGATGTTATCCTCCCTATGAGGTAACATAACTCTGTAGACCAAGTTCCTGATCCATCGGGTTGGTCCCAATCTTTCCTAAAATACCCATCATGCTCTGAAAACAAAAACTGAACACATGTTCAAAACAAACTAAAGAATTGCTTGAAACAAATGCTATCCATGTTGATCTTAATCACACCTACCTACCCTACTTATTGAGCATCAATGCCCAGTAAAGTAAATTTTGAATTCCAGTGAATCCAATCAAGCAAATGATCCCATAAACACATTTTCTCCTCATGCTTCATCAAAAACAGAAATGAAGGACTACATGGAAAAAGGTTATGATAGAAAACTTGATCTTTACTGCAAAGACATAACCAACCATTATCACTGTAAAAACTTTCCACATATTCAGCCACTGGGTCATGAAAACCTTCAATTTTTTCTGATATGTGCTTATCATGGAAGGGATGCTCCATATATTCAGCCATTGGATCATAAAATCCATGATTGTCTTCAAATTGTTTTTGCATTTGCTTGACCTAATAATGCTGCTCAAACTGTAACTCCGCTTACATACTGTCAAAGTTTTTTTTACAATATCCTTGAAAATATTGTTCATGACATTCTTTAAATGAAGCGTCAACAATATACCTAACAATTTATGAAGTAACAACTAGATTCTCTTTATGTGCTTCACCAGAAATATCATCTTCTCCTTCAACAAAATCAAGTGATCTGAACTCTTCTTGACATGGAAATTCTGAGTTTGAAGAGAATGAAGAGACATCCCATTTAGGACCCTCCTCTTCCGAGTAGCCACCCTCATATTTGTCATATATGGGTGGATTTAAATCTTCTTCAAAACCACCACAAACAGAATTTGTAACAGGTTGACTGCATTCTTCATCAAACAAATTGTAACACTCCTCATGTACAACACTAGGATGATCATTGTCTCGCTCATAAAGAGAAGGATTGGAATGCAAAGAGGGTTCTACTAGTTCACCCTTCTTGTTATCCGTTCCTAAAAATGCCATGACATTATTCATAACCTCAAGTTTCTGTGTTTGATTAGAATCCCTTAATCTTTGTTCAGAAAATCAAATGAGGCAAATCACAATGGCAAATAGCTACCTTCCTCCTACCGATTGTAATCTTCATAAAAAGAAGGATTGGAATGCAAGGTAGACTTTAGTTTTTTATCCTTCTCATCTTCCACCAATAGAGAAGGATTTGTATGTTCATGCAAATATTTGGGTGGAATTTGAGTTGGAAAAACACACACAGGTCCTTCTTCAACCATTAACTCCATATTTGATTCCTCTTTTAATTCAAATTGTAAAGGAACTTCATGAATTCTTTGATTCCTTGGAGGAGGAAAGGGTCTTCTAAAAATCTGGTCCATATTATGTTTCTCTTGATTTTCTATGCGAGGTGGGTTGTGGTCCATAGTGAGTCTCTCCACCAACTTTTCCATGGTTTCCATCATCATGTCCATCCTGGCCTTTGGTGAATTAGAGGAAAAAGGCTGTGTGGGATATTTATCCTTCCTTATTTCTCCCTCTTCTCTCCTTTTTCTCTCTAGCATCAATCGGGTTTATTTCTACCTATGTGGCATCATTCATCATATCGGCTAGGGAGGCTGGCTTTCTTTCACTCGGCCAAAAGGTAAATTCACTATGAAAGGCTTTAGCATATTGGAGTTGGGCAGAACCAGGGGGAGGCTTGAACTGGGAAGGGATGGCATGATGTACTTTCATAAACCTGTCAGAAAAATCCTGGATAGATTCACTCTCCCTTCTCTTCATGGAATGGAATTAGGAAAAACACTTCTCGGGGTCCTCCTTTTCTACCCATTTTTTCTTGAAAGAATCCTCCAAAGCTTGATAGATCATAATGGAGTTGTCCAGAAGAATCATGAACCACTTTCTTGCTTCTCCAACAAGTCTTTGGGAAAACATTCTGACTTTAATATCCTCATGGTCTACTTCTTCCAGGTTTGTCCAATCTGAAAACCAACTCGATTGTTCCTCAACTGAATACCCCCTCTCCCCAATAAATTGTTTGAGTTTTTGGGCATACATATGGGGGAGGTCATGAAGAATAGCAGGGAGAATTAAATGGGAAATTTTTTTATCCTTTGATGGGGTTATAGCAGGGTTTCCAAGAAGAATTGAATCTAGTGTGATAGACAAAGTCAATCTGTTGTGAGGAAAACTATATCTATGCAGGAACGTAAAACTGAATGATGAAGCCTTCTTAATCTCTACAGTGGTGGGAGATAAGGATATGGCAGAAGAATTTCCTATGGCAATGGATTTTAATGAGGCTAATTTAGAGGGAAGTGGGGGGCCTTATTGTTTAGATGAGGGTTGGATATCCTTACCTAGAGGCTCAGAAAAGGATGTAGTATCAACTATAGCATCATGAGTTTTACAGGGATGATCAATTTTCTTATGTGGATTGACTGAAGGATCTTGATCAAATTCATATGTACAAGATGAAGGGATACTTTCTATTCTTAAATAAGGATATACAGGGGTAAACCCATGGACTTGTTTTGAGTGCAATAAAAAATGGAAAGTTGTTTTGACCAGCCTAGGAAAGGATAGGAAAAAATTTTCTAGAAAGGATAAGATATCTTGGAGAAGATTCACAGTTGAGTACCTCATTTTCTCACCATGCCTTTTTCTTTACAGTGAGCTCATTTCCCTAGTAGAATCGCCATAGAAAATTCTGAAGACTAGATTGTTTGAAGGTGGAGTCACCAAGTGAAATATGCACAACCTTCTTGACGTTTGACCATTGTTCACCATCAACAGTTAAACCTAACACTCTTTGCATCTCCTTGGCCATCAGTATTTCCAATGGATTTGTCTTCCAAAGGATTTGAGTGGATTCACCATATTATATACAACCGACATGTGTCTAGGACCAGCTACTCAACCAGGTCGTAGAAATAGGGAAATGTTGTTTTTCCAGGGAGATAATAGTGATTACACCCTAGCAACAGTGCCAAGATGTTATCACCCAATGATTTTCCTATGGTTTTGGTAGGATATCACTGGGGTAACCATTTCAAACCAATCTGTAGACTATATTCTAGCCTATATGGTTAGAGAGGGCTCTCTCTTTGTCACGGGAACATTCACATACACATTTGGCTTTAAACAAGCATTCAGAAGGCTAGATTTCTGATGTGAAAAAATTTGTTGGTAAATTTAAAGATTGTAAGACAGAAAAATATCAAATACCATTGGGAAATGGAGTCACAGTCTGAGTCATTAAGGGATATTACATCAAATAATGAGCAATTATCTTCCCTTTTGAAATATGAGGCAAAGTGAGTGTAATATTCAGCCAAATATCTTCAAGTGGTGGTAGGAGAAAGGAGAAAAATTCCACTGCAACAAGAGGAACCTATCTACGGATGAATCTCTTGAAAACACCTTTAGCATAAACAACAATAAGGGTAATGATAGAAATGGAGCATCTAACAAGGATAAATTTTGAAAAAATCATTACAGACACATTGCGAATGCTATATCTGATGAAAGGAGTGCTTAATAAAACAAATTCCTCATGTACAACTAGAAATCATTAGTAGGAATTTACATATATGAAAATGATGCAAAAAGGAAACACAAACTAAATATGAACATTGTGATGAATCTCAGAAACTCAGAGAAACACTTTTCATTAACACTTCCATGAAAGTTTAAAGAGCTACAATCCGAGAACAAAGGCTTCAAAAAATAAAAGTCGAACCCTTTCTTCCTCTATTGAGGTTACATTTATCGTGTTATGGGCTCTCAAGACCAACCTAGAAACAAATCCAAATTCAGTTACAAAATATGGGAATCAATCCCGAATCATCATTTGCAGATCCTAACAAATTCCTGAGGTGGTAGATTCGCAATGATTTACACATAAAATAGGAAATATGGAATAGCTTGCATGCTGGATTAAATGTCAATGTGGTGTTTGGGACTAGGGATTTCTTGATTTAAGAGGATGCTTCAGAGCACCTCCAACAGTTTTACTCTCCCAGAAGAAATCTGCACCATTGAATTTATCCATGCTTCATCTCCATTTCACACATGAACCTATCTTCTTCCTCCTCGCACCTTTGGCTTGCGAAATCAATTTGAGCCATAGATCAAAACTCTGCCATGATCTCTGACGTCCAAAGTATGGGGCCTACAATATTTAATAGCCCCAAACTATTTTATCTCTCGTGCACATTTCAACCATGAAATCCACATCGGCCATAGATCTGGCTCGCTCTAGATCATGGCCATCAGAAGAAGTGGGTCCTACTGGATTTTGATTAACCCGAACTATTTCATCTCTTGTGCACCTTGCATCAACGAAGTCCAAGGTAATTTTTAGGGGTGAAATTTCACCAATTGGCTTTTTTTTGGGTTTTTTTCAAAAAATTAATTCATTATTTGGTCATTTTTAGTGTCTAATATCGCCTATATTACATAGAATATGTTTCTTTTATCATAATACTCGCCAAATTTTACACATTTTAGTGTTAATTTTATGTTTCATATTTAATATTCTCCTACCTATCTGCAAACATGTTTTTCTCAATCCAAAACAATCTCCTAGAATACTATACTTATGTACAATATTAGAATCCTTAAAAAATACCTTGGAATCCATTTCCGCCGTAGATCCATTCCCGATTAAATCACCTCCATCAAAACATGCCAATCTTTAATCCATTCTACGGATTTGGAAAAGTTAGTTTCCACTTGCAAGTTAGATCAGTAGAAGAAATTTCCACCGTTGATATGATTCCTTCTTAGATAACCACCATTGAAATATGAAGCATCTACGCGATTCTGTTGATTAAAGAAATTTACTTCTCTCTTCATGCTAAAATAATGACATTCCTTAGAATCATATATCTATCTACATCTCTTCATCCAATAGACCATCACGTCTACAAGTTAAACTGCTCCTATCCGAACCAAAATTCCTCAAGCTTGCAAAATTAATCCCTTTCGTTTCCTGACACCCTACAAATTGGAATAGAATTTTCTCATTTACGCACCATTGCAAAGCTGAAAACCAGAATATTTTCAATTGTTTGGCATTTCCAACCTAGAAATGATCCTTCCAGATGCCTGCAGAACCTTATTAACATCCTTCAAGGTCCTATGATAAGGAATTTTCAGACCTTATTCTTCCTTTCACTGGCCTACTCCCCTTCCAACTATTTATCCAAAAATAGTGCTTAACACATCTGCAAAAATATTCAAAATTTAGCACAGGTGCCAACAGCTCCCAAGAATTGCATTTGGTTGAGTGCCTAGTTCTAGGAAAGAGAAATGCTCCTTTTATTTCGAACCACTCCCTTTAGTCGTCGTCCCACCTTTCAATTGAAGAGAGGAAAAAATCAGGTTTCTTAATGATATCTTGGCAGGTGAGATACCTTTCCATTTCGAATGCATGGATGAGAAATTTGGCACAGAAAATCATACAACCAAAGATATTATTGCATCATTAGAACAACCTCAGAGCATGCTAGGCATTCCCATGCCTGACACAAGCACCCACCATAATAGTCAAATAATCCATGTCCCACATAACCTGATGTCATTACATTCCATGATACTTCATTTCACCCCTACATTCCATCAAACATCTATAGGGAACTCTGTAAATTCCTCCATTGGCATATATATTAATATCCCTACAACACACAAACAAATTCATGTAAAATCATGTTTTAATGCAGTAAAAATGCACGTGTTTTCCTATTTCAATCCATCCCTTCTCGCATATTCATATAGAATGTTGCCAAAGGTAAATTGTTTTGGTTTCATCCGTTCTCCCACCTCAATTATTAGGAAAAAGAGTATTCAATATTTTCCACCATATAAATGCTTCATCCCTTGCATTAGTGAAGGCTCCATTGTGTTAGTTTATTTCATTATGTAATGCTTGTGATATAAGTTGTAATAAAGGACAAGATTCCTGTGCATTTTATTAAAGGAAGAAAGCGCATGATTGCTTAGAAGGGATAATGGGGGGCATGTTTCACAAATGGAAAAAAAGGAAAAAAGGTAAATGAAGTGAATGTGCTTGTGAGAAGGAATGGATTCCTATCAATTTATTGAGTTGTGAATTCTTTGTGCTTATGTAGGATCTAGCAGGGTTATTTGACTTATGTAGTTGTTACTTGTTCTTGCTCAATTTGTGAGGGTTTGGAGGTTTTGATGAATGGTTTTTTTGCTCAACAAATGTTTAGGGTTTGTGATGAGTGAGAGAGCCTCCCTTGTCACACTTAGACCCTCAGCAACCCAATCTGTTTGAAATAGCAACAACAAGTATGATCCCTCAAGTCTAGGAAAACCTGGGTGTGATAGCAACCTTAATTATCCGTGATTGTGTATCTAACCAGAAATGAAGAGCATCACTTTTAAATATGGGCTAATTTCAGCAGTAATATTCCTAATTCATAATTATGGGTTGAATTTGAGGATTAATTTTCAATTCTGAGCACCCATGCAGCAGTGTGTGAAATTTTTGGGCACATTGGGATCATTTCTGAGCAGCAACAAACACTAGAACACCTTGAATCAACAATAAAACAGAGGCATATCCCAATCTAAGAAACTAAGGAAGCTTATGTTAACTTCTTGTACATGTAAGAGAAGCCATAAATCCACAGATGAAAGCGATCATGTGTTTAAATACGCATTTCTTAGCCTTAAACCTCTTTCACAAAAAACAAAGCATTTCTTTTAGCCAAGACTATAATTAATTATTGTAGTCTTCTGGTTTACAAAAAATTCCATTTATAAAATGTCCAAACTTTCAAAACACTTCTACTAGAAAAAGACAATATAGTTTCCAAATATTAAGATCTTCAGATTTGATTACTAGTTTCAAAATGGTTTAGGAAATTTGAATTCTCTGAAGATATGGGAGAAAGAGATAGCATGAAATCAATATTTGGCCTCTAGAAATCTGTTCATAATAGAAAATAGTTCCAAATTGGTAATTTGATATGTTCTATATATATATATATATATATATATATATAAGAATTCTCTGAAGTCTTATGTTTTGGCAGCCCAGAAAGTGATTTGTGAGGGCCAATTCATACCTTCGAGAATAGTGTTTAGTCCTTTTATGCCATCCAATGGAGATGCTACCATTAGGACACAATCTTAATCTATCCCATCTAACGAAAAATTGAGTGTTCAAACTTAATTTATTGGTTGCTGAGCATGATAATGGAATTTATTCTAGGTTGGGAATGGTTCAAACTTCAAATTATCTTCAATTGTCTTCAAGGGTTTGATATATATAAATGATTTCAAAATTATTCATCAAGATCAAATTTTGACCTTGGAACTTCATCAATTAGAATTTTTTTCCATCAACTTCACTTTCGGTGCCAAGGACCATGTCATTTAATCAATAAGTTGTGAATGTTAATGCTTATGCTGCTATCAAAACCATAACTTATTGTGTGATGCAATGACCCTTATTTGTTGTACCTTGAACAACCATTTCATTTCATGTCAATTATCATTTGGATACTTTAATTAATGTATCTGTAGGCTATTTTGAATCTTCAAACATCACAAACTTCAGTGTTTGATGATAACTTTATAGATCTGTAGCTGCATCCATATGCTTAGCAGTTCTTGGATTCCTTCAAGGTGATGTCATGTCCATCTACAATCAGCTATCATATCAATAAGCTATCACAACCAGGTCAGTAAGAAGTCCATAGTCTGGTCACCTTGATAACTATCTAATTAAGTTGTCAAAACAAATCACTCCCTTTCATGTGTCATTGCAGTTTTCTGTCAAATTAATGTGAAGAAGGTCACTTCGATGTGGTGTTTACTTTTCAACTCCTTAGTATTTCATGTCCTGATAGTGTAATTTTTTTCAATTCTTTGGCAGCCTTAGAATGTCTTAAGGGAAAACCAAAATCAGTCTAAGATTATATTGATGCCAAAATAACTTCTTAAGAGGCTAGGTTCCCAATATTGTCACTGTTAATGTAAGAAGTCATTATGCTCTTCAAATTCTGAGCTTGATCAGGACTGATATATCTTTAGTAGGCTTGAGTCTACCTTTGAAAAACTAATATTTGAGATGATTTTAATGTTGGACCTGCACCTTTTCTTCTCACAAAATTTACTACAATTTGTTCCACAACTTAACAAGGGTAATGATGGCATATCATTGTATCATGAATGTATTGATTACATTGTTGTAGTTGCTTAATGTTTAAGCACACGCCCTTTCTATACTTCTTTCATATGTAAAAAATTTTCCACCAACTGTCCTCAATATGTCTTCAAACAATATTCAAATCTACCACTAAACTTGTTTGTCCTTAATACTTCAAATCTTCCATTGGGTATACTATGTGTCTGCACAATAGTATGCAGTACTTAACTTGTCTCATAGATGGTCCCTTATCAATTAGTCTTCAAGCTTCTCCACATGTTCATCCATACATGATCTCAAGTCTTCATGTGATTGCCAAGAGTTTTCTTCATACAATGATAAAAATATCGATAACCGGCTATATATAAGTCATATAATCAACAACAAGTGTTTTTGAGGTCATTCTTGCTAATTATATCAAAATGTAGAAGAAGTCATTTTAATAATGTTGTATTTATCATAAGGGTAAACATGAATCAAGGACACCCCTTCAACCATCATCATATCACATGAGATTATTTTTGTTCCCCTTGTCACGATGCCAGTTGTGATCATGGTTAATTGTATCTGTAAACACCTTCAACATATTGTGCACCTATAACCCAACATACTGTGAAGCCACAAATGAAAGAGATCTCCTACTTTTTTCAGTCACTCTCTAATCCTTTTCTCTGTCTTAGTGGCTTTGACCACATATGCAAAAATTGTATCATTGGCTTGTTTGAAGCAATCCAATTTATGAAGCTGGCTAAACAAGGACCAATCCAATACATGCTCTACAATTCTATAATCTTTCAAACCAGTAGGCCTAGGAACCATGGGATAAATTGCTAAATATCAGAATGTGTCGTTGACACTATCTGCAACTCTTAACAATATTGTGTTAGCAGGAATAGTGTGCATCCTAGTCTTCAACACATCAACACAATAACATCAACACATCAACATACTGAATAAATAACATCAACACATTGAACACAAGATTTTTTCACTGGGGAAATCTTTTAAGCCTCTTGCGGGGATATCCCAATCCCCTTGCGGGCATTATTGTAAACACTGTGTCGGCATATTGTAAATAACATGCGGGAATATTGTAAACATTGTGCGGGCATATTGTAAACAATGTGATATTTGAAGATGATATCATGCCTATTATATTTTTGCATGGGGGTACTCACAACACGCCTGCAGTTTCTGGTCAGGTAAACGTGATTGTCATATTAACACTAATTTTTTTCTTCATTAGTCACATTTATTAGACATGGTTCAATTTCACTTTTCAATATGAAATTGCGTTGCTTATTGTATTGTTGCTTATAGTAACTAAAAATGATTAAAGTAATTTTTTTTTATTAACTGCATGTTATTTTTTTCATGTGAATTTTTGCAATAATCAAAATAAATTAAATACTTTTATTGATTGATGTTTGTAGAGCACACCACATCACGATGATGAGGTGGTCACTGATGAAGATATATTTTATTCAACTGGCCCAATGGGAATTGTGAAGAAGGCTTTGAAAAATTCCAATCAATAACTTCTTGAAATAATCAAGATCAGACCCATGACTAAAGAAATCAAAGCAAGAAGTTATGACTTGAGGCAAATAATAGTACAGTACGGGGTAAGTGGCATCTCTGAAATATTATATGAACTATGAGACAAATATTAATTTATGTTATTTTAGTTCTCTATTTTTGATATGATCTAATCAATTAAAGTTTTCTTTTTTGTAGGAATTTTTGGAGACAACACATGTGCATCAAATACAATATGTAGATGTCAGTACTGGTAGTGTTGATGGTTCAACACAGTGTCAATCTACCATACCAACAAGTATATTTGACTCTCTTGACCAGCAATGCCCTTTAGATGCTATGACCTCACTAAATGTTGGAGATCAGCAGGGCCCTTCACCCAATACTACTTCACAAGATGTCAGAGAGGAGAGTAGCATCGAATGTGAAAGTTGCTATCCTGGAGCAGTACGTGTGGTTAGCAAGGGATCATTGCCCATTACATTCTTGGCAGAAAAAAACTATGTTCCAATCAAGATACCAAAGATTGCAGGTATTATTTAATTAATTTGTTTTTTTTTCATGTAATTCAAAGCCACATACCTGGAATTATTTTTAATTAATGAACATATTGTTTTTGTAGGAAATAATGTTTTTTATAAGATCCTGCATGAGAAGGATTTTGGAGATTTTTGGGCCCACCATTCGTACACGGTGGAATTCCCAAAATGACAAATTGAAAGATGATTTGATGAACCACATGATTAACTTGTTTGGTGATACCTTCAACAAAAAGGTGTCACCGCAGCAGCTAGCTTAAATTTGAAATTTGTCAGGGCAGATTATACAGACAATTTGTAAATTAACACTAAGTATGAGTGTCCTTCGATGGTTCTAGAGAAGGAATGGAAGTCGCTCATGGATGATGCAAAGGAGAAGGCATTGAGAAAACAAGGTAAGACTCGTTCGATCAATTCAAGAAGGTATGTCAGATATCATATTTTCAATGAAAATGTTCAATATTTTTTTTTACTTTTAAATATATTTAAGTTGTGATATCTAACATATTTGAAACCTTTCATTGTCTCCCCGACACCTCTAAAGAGAAAAAGGGAAGGGTAGAAAAACATGGGCATCACAAACTGGGCCAGGGTGGATATAGAAAAATAAGAGCACAAATTGTAAGAAACGAATTATCATTATTTGTAGCCAATTTTTTTGTAACTGTAGCAAACAAATAATTTATTTATCACTATAGTGAACAAATAATTTTTATGGTGTTATGCATTGTAGGGAAATGCTTTTCAAGAAGAAACCAATGAATAAGACTTGAGGCTCGGCTTCAAGTATGGTTTTCAACATGTGTTGGAACATCGAAAAAGCTTAGGGAAAACCCCAATTTCCCCATTGATGCACACAGATATAAATAAAACCATCCATGCATGTTCAATTTGCTCACATTACTTTGGACTTGAATTTTGTGTTATGTCAAATTTGTATATGTGAAATATAAATTTATTTTTTGGTTTTCAGGGTGAGAGCAACAAAAGTAGCGATTGTAGTGGTACCGAATAGGTACCACATAATGGTGGGGAGCTGCCTCATGTTGATGGCGAGCATCCTAACCATGGTTCAATTATGTATGCTATAAAATAGAAGTATTTATTATGATTTCAAATATATAATTGATGACATGTAGTAATAAATTTTCTTCTGTGAATGGCAGAGCATGTACCTTCTCATGCTCAAATGGAAGAGGAACAAATGGAAGAAACAATAAACTCTAACTATCTCAGCTAGTCAGCCAACAAGTAAATATCATTGTAATGATCTTGGAAATAATGGCGCCCATCTCCAACGACCTCCACGCCCTACTATATGATGTACCAGAAGTATGGCACAGAAGAGCATACCCACACAATAAACAGAAAGAGAGGGCACAACAATTTCAATGTTAAATGACAACGAATTAAATGTCCCCTTCTTGGACTTTATGAAAAAAAAAAAACACAAAAAATGTAGTTGTATACATTTAAGATTTTTATTTGTGTTAGTTGGTGCATAACTTATTTTCGATAATGTGTGACATCTTCCAAGGACTATGGTTATCCTCAAGGGGCTAGCTACCCCTTCTCGAGTTAACCTGAGGAAGTTGAGATGACCACATGAGATTCCTTATCTAGTGATGATGATTATGAGCTTCCACTCTTTGCATGAGAAACATGAGACGTATGGTGACATACAATTGAGAAGGTTGGGAAACCTACCCTCACATTGACTTGATGTTCAAGAGCCTAGTATGATGTCATGTTGCATTTTATGTTACGTTGACTTGCATGTTTACTTGTATGTGGTGTTTATCCTTGTGGTGACTCGTGATTGACCCTTGCATGGTAAATTTGAGCTATACAACCCTTAAATGTTGACATCCATCTTGTTGATGACTAGTGTGACCCCTTAGGGGGGTTGTTCACCCTTGTGTTGACCTTAAGATCCCTCCTTAGGTTCCATCCACCATAGCGCTACCATATGTGACTTTTTTGGAGTACTTTGCATCGTCTTTTATTGAGAGTTACGTTGGTAGTCCTGTTGTGTGGCTACTATTTTTTATTTGTGAGGTTTGGAAAATCTATTTTAGGATCTTTTCCAGTTCTGGGTTCTCTCCTTTCATAAGTATGTTTGTCTAGTTCAGTAGCAGGAAAGTAACCTAACGCTAAGATGTTGAAGTCTGTTTAGAATCATTTTTTCTAAAGATAAGGGAGCTCTTCCCTAACATCTTGTTTTGAGTTATCTTATGTTGAGTTTATAATTGGTTCAAATATGATATATCATGCTACTATTATGTATTGTTGTCTTTCATTAACAACTTAGATCTGATATAGATCGCTACTCTTATTACTATTATTGTTTTAAGTACTTTAATGGTTATTGTAACTCATTGTTTTTGGGGCATGCTGAACATGAAGGATATTGAGGTATGGATTTTTACACTACTACATTTCGACAAAAAATCCGACGGCCGTCATGTCGGATTTTCAACACTTCACTGTCGCATGTACGACACTTTGATTTTTTTTTAAGCGTCGAAAACTTGCCGTTGGTTATCCGACACCTAAGTAACCGTCAGTTAAGCGACACCTAAGTAACCGTCGGTTAAATGTAAAGCGTCGGTTAAGCGACAGAATATCTTCGACGGTAGTGAATTTTTTTTGAGAAAATAACCTTCATGCCGTCGGTAAACCAATGGAAATAAAGGTTGAGCGACGATTAACCAACATGAAGAACCGTTGGTTAAGCGACAGAAATAGAGATTAGGCGTCGAATCAGCGACGGAAATAAAGATTGAGCGTCGATTAACCAATAGGAAGAACCGTCAGTTAAGCGACGGAAATAGGGATTAGGTGTCGAATCAACGACATCTAGAACCGTCGCTTAAGCATCGGACGTGATTTTTTTTTTTTTTTAAATACCTGGAAATTCGATTTTGTCAGACATGATTTGTTACTTTGTTAGGAGGCAATCCTAAACTAACTTCATGTTGTCCTCGTTTCTTCTACCGGATTTCACATCAGCTAATTAAAGAGATTAAAGACTGCTTCCAGCAGTAAAACCTTCACAGGTACATGTCCTTGATAATGATTAGGATTTAAAAGATCATATACTATATACCAAATAGGATACTAACCACCACAGGGGCAAACAGAAACAGATCCAGAATTACAATTTGAAGTTTAAACAAGACCTCGATGAAATTATTCCAACAAAGAGCCTCTGAAAAGGCATCCCCTACAATAAATATAATCATAGTCTGCTTCTGCAGTCGTTATCATGCATCTCTTGTCAAAAACCCAATAATTCTCCTACCACTAGATGTAGCTCAAAAATCAATCATTTTTCTTTTCATACATTTCAAAAGATTTTACGAAAGAAGCATCTGTTGAATTGGCAATATCATAGTAAAAATGAAAAATACATATACATGAGGAATAACATAGAGAGAAACAATGATATTGGTTTAGTTGACTTCCATGTGAGATATTAGAAGGGTACAAATGACTTGACTGAGCAAAATCCAGCAGCTGAATGATCCTGTAGATCTCATTTGATCTGCTCGAGAACCATTTTAACTAGAAAATGGATCTCAAACATAAGTACTTATTTCTTTATCCTTTCTGGTGGCATACTGTGTCTATTAAATCGGCCCCTCTCTGTAACCCCTGAACCCAATGCAAGTAAATCAGAAGAGATTTTCCTGTGTCATCTTGATCGTCTATGTTTAATGGAATACCCACCATTTGTCTTGATGTTTCTCGTTCAACCTTTGCTCGGAAGTCAGTCTTAGAGGCTGGTATCTTTGTGCATAAAATCTCACGAAAGTTCCTTACTGCTCCTTGATTGTAAGGATTAACTCTATTCTCATATCTGTACCGAAAATTCTCATATGTAGTCTGCAAAACATATGAGCAATGGAAAATCCTTTTTAAGGATAGTTAAATATGAATAATGTAATCATCTTTACAAGCATAGAATTTGCATTGAATTTCCTATTTCATCTTCATTTTGTAGCAATAATGATACAGGTTATTGCATGAAAGGATTACAAAGTACCAACTTTCCTCTTTGAATTGACCAGTTACATCAGTGAAATAAAAAATTAACTATTTTCAATTGGGTCTGATGATACCTATATATAAAAAAGACATTGCACTTAGTTTCGGGGACATCAGGACATTGGGCATGGGATGGAAAAAGAAAGATACAAACACATAAAGAGAGAATTGGGAAGATGACATTCCACTCACTAGAAGAACAGACAAATTTTCAGAAGGCCCAGCATTCTCTATGTTTGAAAACTCCACTCCTGTCACTTGAGTATTATGAAAGTTCACACTTGAAGAGTAGTCTGCTATGCCAGAGGTGGTAAAAGGCAATGTATCCTGAGAGTTAGAAGAGACTGTGCCTGATAAAATACCAATGGAATCTGAAGGTGCAGAAGAGTCAAATCTTGATATATTATGAACAGACTGTTGACGCGAGTTGAATCTATCAGTTGGTATATCTCCACCCCAAGCTTCTGGTGGTGTAACAGATGGAGATCTGTCACCCTTCAAAGATTTCCCTGGTGTAGGGGTGGCTAATTGTGAAGAGGAACCCTTACTCAAGGAATCTTCCTGCACAAGATATAAATGAGATCAAAGTTGCAAAAATCCCAAATCTGGGAATCATGTATTAGCTATCCAGATGTAGGAAATGACATGATGACATTAATATAAGCATCCCAAACTTCGAACCTTTGGAATTCATTAAATACATTAGGTATCATTGTTAGAAAGTACACCCACATTTTCTTATTGTAGTCTTCAACAAAAATAAGGAAATACCTGGTACCAATGATGGATTTGTTCATTGGTCCAACAACATCTCTGCATGAACCAACTGAAGGACCGTATTTGCTATCCAAGCTTTCCCTTCATCAAATGGAGCTCTGTGTTGCTTCCTTGCTTGGTAATATTTGCAAAAAGTTTGTATCTGTTATTGGATGTCAAAAAATCCATCTATAAATTATCTCAAGCCAATCGAGAGAGCTATGTCAAGTTTGGATGGCCATACCACTAATGCCAAAGTGTATTGATGTCCGTGCACTTTTTGTTGCTGATGCATGATCTCTGACCTGTGTGTCGACCAGTATGAACAATCCACGACTTCCAGAGTGATGATATAGCTGCCAGTTTGAAGAAGTATAGATGAAGTCATTAACAGACCAACCAAGCTCATCAAGGTAAAGGTATTTGGTAAAGGTACTTCACCTACAGGAGATGCATCAGAGGTGGCACTTAAAGATGATATATAGCAGGTGACTTGAAGACTTACAGAAGCAAGCCTCATTAATATTTATGTAGACATGATCGCTCTAGTAGAGATAGAGGTATCAGTCAGTTTAGCAGCTCCGATACCTTCAGTGGAAAATATAAAATGTCCTAGTGCCAGGATTGACTGTTTAAGGGCTTAAAGGACAGTGTAAGCTTGTGGAATGTCCATCTAGACTCGACTGTGCCAGCATACCTGTGAAGACATTGATCAAATATGCTTCGTATATTTGTGAAGCCTAATCCAAAGCTTGAAGCCAGCCCTAATCTGAAAGTTGAAAACTATAGAATGATATTTTCTAGCTGTGATAGCTCCCCTGTATGGCCAAAATGAACATTATGGTGCAAAATTCTGCTAAAAATTATGAAGTATTCAATTTCAAGCAACTTGTCTCTGCCCAATTCAGGACTCCATGGCAATTAAGCACCAGCTTCCTTAACATCAATATCTGATAGAGTGATCCAGCCAAGTACAAAACAATATCTTTCAAGTATAAGCTCATGCACTTGGGTTTTGATGTCGAGCAGACATGAAGACAAATAAGAGCAATAACATGAAGAAGGAATCTGATGCACATGTAGTAGGTCTCCAATAGCCACAAATGAGGCAGATTCAATGCTCATGTTGTAATTCCAACTAACAAAAAATTTAGGGGTTTAATACATTTTTGTTAAGGAATTTAGGATGGTAACTCATGGTCTTCTCTATGTAAAAAGATACCATCCTCTCTCTGTGTAATGGGGGGAATAAAGGGATTGGGTGCAATCAGAGTAGCCATACATCTAGAGGAGCTATGCAAGCAAGCCAGAGATCATTGTAACTTGGAAGAACACCATAGTTTGGGCCTGTGTACCAATTAAGAATGATGGGTTTTCATGATTTTCCTATAGAGATTAGGGGCAAGATAGATAACTACTGATTTATTTCCAGTTTGGAAACTGTCTATGTTGTTTTTCCTATGAGTATATTGATGAGCAAATGAATGTATTGACAGTGTTTATAATGCAGAAGGCTAGGTATCCTAGGCACACCTACATGGATTATGGGCACTTTTCAACCCCAAAACAGTCTCATACAACTATGAAGAAGCAAAAAGCCAAAAAAATTGAGCATGTAACAGCCTCTAATAATCAATCTTGTGTGTGAACAGCAGTAGGAGAAGTGTGTGAACTTGTTATGAGGCGTGCCTTATCCATCACCTAACCCCACCAACATTCTACCAACAAAAAGAACATATGGATCTGGAGAAGCAGTCCTAGGCATACCTAAGCCTTCAAAATGCAACCTGCACCATTATATCAACATTCCTCATCATTATTTAGTGAAACCTAGGCATGAACGAGAAGTTCTGCAATAAAATTGTCTTTAAATACTCAACGACGGTAGCCTCTGTGAGATAAACAATGGAGTAGCAGTTTGCATCAAAACAACATTATAATGAATCTAAAATAATCAATAAACATCAAGTTTGTTTAACCTTGGTTTGTACACTTATTATCTGTAAAACAACCTTCAAAGGGGCATTTTGAGTCATATTTTCACACAACGGCCCTAAAAGTGGTAAAACAAAGTCACCTACAACAAATATGGGCACTTCTTTGGGTGACTTTCATGAGGAACAACCATGGATCTTAAAAAATATGGACTGTCATGAGCATAATCAGTGGCCTCCAGGATTCATATTCTTCCCTACAGATGAAGAGCTGGTTGTGCATTACTTGTGCAAGAAGGAAGCCTCGCAGATCATTCCTGTTCCTATAATAGCAGAGGTGGATCTCTACAAATATGATCCATGGTAGCTTCCAGGTATTTCTTTGTTTTTTGTTTTTCCTCTAAGGCTTATACTTGTGTATCTAAACAGATTCTAGAATGTGTAAACAGATGGAATTCAGGACTTACTGATGAGCTTTTTGTTTTCTTTTATTGTTTACAGACAAAGCCCTATTTGGAGAGAAGGAATGGTACTTCTTCACTGCCCGCGATAGAAAGTACCCAAATGGATCAAGGCCTAAAAGGGCTGCTGGCTCTGGATACTGGAAAGCTACTGGTGCTGATAATCCCATCAATGCTAAAGGAGGAAAGAAGAGAGTGGGTATCAAGAAGGCTCTTGTTTTCTATGTTGGGAAAGCACCCAAAGGCTCAAAGACAAATTGGATCATGTATGAATACCGTCTTGCTGATGTTAGCAGGCCTGCAAGGAAGAAAGGAAGCTTAAGAGTAAGTTGGTCTATATCCTGTGGGTTGAAGAAAAGGGGACAAGGAATAATTAAGAAAAGGGGACAAGGAATAATTAAAAAAACAACATCAAGTAGGTCCCAAATGACATTTGCTTCTAGAACTATAAATGGTTGACTAAAGCAGCCAAGTGTATGGAGTCTGAGGAAGATCAACTTCCTGGTTAGCATCTGAAATAAAAAGAGGAGTAGCCATCATTATCTGGTCTGATACCTATCTAAAATGGATCCTTTTGAACAATGAATAGTTGAACAGAAGGGGGGAGAATGCTTTCAGATTGGATTTTCTGCCTTTCTTGGGCATAAATCCTATGTTTTCTGCGTAGGAACTCACACTCTTAAAGTTGTCTATGATAGATAGAGAGGCTGAAGAATGTTTCAAGATGCTAAACTTAATAGACTGGTTACCACAAATGGATCATCCATTGCAGGACACCATCCTATATGCTGAAGAAAAGGAGACAATGAATAATTATTAAAAAAATAATATCAAGTGGGTCAAAAAAGATGTTTTCCTTCAGAACTATAGATATTAGATGGTTGACTTAATCAACTTGATACACATGAAGTCCGCATTGACTCAAACCAATGGTTCAATGAAGATGATGGGTGTATCACCGTCCAAAAAGGGGGAGTTATGATCCATATCTGACTTTAGAAATGGCATCCATGTGCATTCCTAGGTTAGTGTTAAGATTGATGGCAATAACTTATAAGACATTGACATCAATAAAGCAAGCTTGGGACCAACATAATGGACCCACTCTGATGGTGATAGGCACATGATGCTAAGTTGGCATGTAATTGATTCAGTTAGCAAATTCAACCATAAGTATCTTATATCAGCATGAAGGAGGCATTGCGAGTTCATACAGAGTGATCGAATCAATTTCTTTGATTAATCTTGAGAACTCTGATAATCTCCATCCTGAAATCTAGATGTAGATAATGTTCATTGGGTCTTTACCCTAGATTCATTGATTATCTTCCAAATTATTATGTCTCATGTGAGTCCTGTAACAGTCATGTGAGTCAGGACTGGCTCTAGAGTGTAGACTGATAATTGCTTTTCTAATAATTGTTTCAAATTTTGATATGTTTGCTTAAAACTGAAGTTCCTTGCGCAATAAAGCTTACACAAGCAATAAATTCATATCAGTCTGACTTTATTGGGATACTGAGAAACTCCTGTATGCTATGTGACACTATTTCAACATTGAATACCTCTCTTGCCTGTTGCTCTCTTTGTATTTTAACATACCTGTACTGCGAAAGGTATTTCTTTTTATCTTAGAAGGATATGGGCTGCAATCATGCATGGGTCTATTGTTATTTCATGTGAGATTATGCAATGTTAAAAGGGGATGAGCGCCGGGTGCAAGCCCCAGACAAATTTGGAAGAATAGATCAACTAGGCAAAAGGAAGTCCGTGCTATGTGGTGCAGCCCCTTGGGACATATTTCTGGAACCAAAAATAAAATGTACTTGCTACCTCACA
>LPNX010035976.1:11261-39248 GCA_001517045.1 Pseudotsuga menziesii
AATATTGAATCAGGAGTTATACCTATCACTTAGAATCCTATAATGCCAACCAAAGTTGCAAACATCATCTTGGCAAAAAAATCGGCTGGGTTCAAACAACATTGTTCCGGAATTTCTTGGGAACACATCGGCAAACATTGGCAATATATCATCAAACTTAAAAAATACAAAAATTTTTTTTTTTTCAAATTTTAAACATCTAAAGCAACAAGAACATCAAATAAATACATTGCCACGTGAATATGGAAAGAAAACTGATATATAAGATGTCTCAGATGTCCTTTAGAAGAAGACCCTACAAAATGATGTCGTCTAGAAACTAAAGAAGACCCTTGAAACTGATATCCTGTAGAAGAAAAAGGTAGAACAGGTAGACTCGATGTCACATTCAATATTTGACTTAGATCAATATGATTTCAAAACATGTATAGCAACAAGGTCAAATACTCATCAAAATTTAATTTGCAAGTACTAATTTATAATGTTGTCTTGAGTTTCAATTTCAGTCAACTGCATAGAACCAAACTTGGCATTCAAGGAGTGACTTATTTAGGCTGTTTATATCAGATCAGTCTTAATCGGTTACCAAATGAAGGGTTATGATGGCAATAGTAAAAAATCATACTCAGACTTGATCCACAGTAGTACTCAAACAGCCTACCCAACAAATGTTGTCCAAGTGTTCCAAGGGTGAAATAAATGAAGGCCTGTAACAGCAGCAATCAAATGGTAGTAGAGAGAAACAAAGGCACCGTAGTGCTATCTCATATTTAAAATATATTATTAGCCCAATAACATTTCTAAGTCGAACTTATCGCAGAGGTATGGTAAATTGTAATTGCCAAAATAAATATTTTTTCTAGAAGACAATGATGAACAATACAATCAAAGTGATCAAGCTTCAAGCCCGTCTCAGATCTTGAGTATATTAGCAACCTAGGGAAGCAGGAATTCAATGATCAATATGCCCTTAAATGATGGTTTTAATAGGTCACTTAGATCTGCAAATGTCAAAACAAATGAAAATGGGGTTTCAAAACCCGTCTCTGGCCCAGCCGCTTTTTTTCCAATTCTCAGCGATTTCTTGGGAAAAACTCGGCAAAAATCAGGAAAAAATTGGCCCAAGATTTTCAGCAGGGAGAAAATCTCGCGATTTCTCTGCACATCGCCGATTTCTCAGCGATGTTTGCAACTATGATGCCAACACCAATGAACAAATAAGCAGCATGTGCAACAAATAATTTGGTAAGATATTTTCAAGACAATTTGACCACCTTGATAACATTTTGACAAGGGTTTCTTTATAATTGCTTGTGCAATTGTACCTTCATGGTACACAAGTAAGATCATTTCTTAGAAACATTTGCTGTACAAATTAGTTGTAACAGATCAGACTTTGTTACATTTTAACAAAGAACAAGTTGAGAATTGATGTATCTACATACTTTTGAGCCAAAATACAGCTTCATTTAAAATATAACATATTCAAACATTGAACAGTTTTTTAAATTTTTTAAATCAAGTCAGTGCAAATATTCCAACATTTGATTAATGGTCCTACACTAAACCCTTCACCTTTTAACTTGTAAAATATTGCAGAAAAAAGGAGAAATTAAGATGATCATGATATACCGTTGTTTTTTGAAACTTTTGGCAAATGCAGATCTGTAACAGTTATTATTTTCAATAGAATAAAAGACTCCAAGTAATATGGGCTCACCTTTAAATACTCTACGGTTGAATAGTTTTGAACTACAGTGCCACCTGTGTTGCAGAGAACCAATGATTTCACTAATGCTGGCCAAAGTCGTGCCACAAGACTAACCAAGTATCCTGGATCAAGCATGTTCTGTTAGGTTGTATATCAAAGTTTTCAGGAAAACATGCATGAGTATTTGACAAAATGTTTAGAGCTCAATTGGTATGACAATTCACATGTTTTTTAAAAGCATTCATGAGAAAGAAAAATCCAGTGAGTACCTCCAAATGAGTTGCCTACAATGTGCACTGGTTCACCAACAACATCCACAAAGAAATCTCTCAAAAGTTCTGCCCATAAAAGCTCTGTATATACAATATTAGGCTTTTCTGATCTCCCAAATCCCAACAGTGTAATAGCGTATACTCTATAGCCATTTTTGGCTATAGCAACAATATTATCACGATAATGCTCCCAAAATGCACCAAAACCATGCACTAAAGCGACAGCAGGACCTTCCTCACCAGTGGTTGTATACTGGATGCAAAACAAATGATTAAAATGTCGCTAATACTAGTACTAAATCGAGCATATAAAAACTGCGCAGGTTAAGTTCTCCATAAGTCGATCTCCATAGATGAAACAAACTGGATATAAATGGTTCAAGACATTCCAATGAAAAATTATCAATATTAAAGTGATTACAAAAAAAGGCACAACAATTATGATGAGAGTCTATGGAATAGTTCCTTCAGAAAAAAAAAATATTGCCTGGCTTTTAATGGCATATGAAAAAATTGAAGAAGTAATAGGATGGAGAGAAGGAAACTAAATAAATGGAGCAAATAGAGAAGGGGTGAATATAAGAAGATTAACATAATTTGTCAATTTAAACATCCGGCAAAAAAACATTATTTCTATTACCAGTTTTCTTCAATTAGTTTTTGTGATTACCTGAACCAAATATCCATGCCACCTCCATGTTCTGATGGACACGCCTTTCTTTATGCCTTGCTGTTGACTTTTCAAGGCAAGAAGCCAATACCACTGCCAGAACAATTAAATCCAGACTTTCCGTTGGATGATTGACTCAAACAAGGAAACCATGTCTATGCATCCCACAATTCTAATGCATTACTTCGTAATTTTACTGTATTGTGGACGAATTGTATGACTTTATAAAAGCAACAAATATGTATCAATATGTCCAAGTGACAACACAAATTCAATCTCTATATTTGGTCATTTGTTGACATCAATGCTAAAGTGCTTTGACCCATCCTATAAAGCTTCCTGACATACCTCCATAGATATAGAATCTTCCACTGCAGCACCAACAGTAAGAACAGAATATCCAAGTGGATTCAACCATCCAGCATTCCTTTCCCTTTCATATTTCAGGGCTTCATGGTATACTCTCCGCCTTGAAATGGTTCCCAGGGACAGAGCAAAACCAAAAATAGCTCTAAAAGAAGCTCCCAGTCTAGTTTCAGTAGCACGTACTCTTTCACGCAATCTGAAATATAAAGTAACACCTCAAAGTTATCATGATATAAGAGTTGAGTTTCACAAAAGAAATTAGTGATTTATCTCTAATACAGGTTTAAACTTTACTGTTCTAGCTTGTGTTAGCGCTTCTAAGAAAAGCTACTAGCTCTAAATTATTTCAAGAATTCAGCAATACCTTATGGCTGTAGTTCTCAAAAACCTTGCCATCAAACTCACTCCAACACCCACAAAAATAGAAAGATAAAAAACTGATTTTTCACTCATTTCTTTCACATGTTCGTTGTTCTTTTCTGCTCACTGTCTAAAGCTACCTAGACTATTTTCAGTGTTCTACAGTGCATTTATAACAAGTTAATTTTATTAATGTCAAACAAGTGACCATAAATAGGTCAATGGAACACAGGGTACATTAGAACCGGTACACAATGAGAATGTAAATACAGCTCCTATAAAGGTAGATCTATTCTAAAAGATCTAAAGTCTAAAAACCAGTAGTAAGATACAAAGCTGGGAACAACAAAAAAGCATTGTTAAGAGCTTGAAACCCTAGGATCATGCCTAGACTGAAGGTACTCTAGAAGAGTGAACAACGTCTCTTGTTATTGTTGTGCCACACTTTGTTGACACCCCTACAGACCTATTTTTGCTACATTCCCAAAGATTGGGATTCCATCAATGCTTGTCTTGGGCTCTCAATCAATTTTAGTAGAACCAGTCCGGTTTAGGTAAAACCGACCGGTTCGACCGGTTTACAAATTTTCCAGTCCAGTCAAGGCCCTGAACTGCTTGAGCCAGATTTTGAGCATTAACCGCCACTGAACCAACCGGTTCCGTACGGATGTAGCCTAAAACTGCTGAACCGTCCGGTTTTGACCAGTTATGTATAGAACCGATCAGATCCATACAGTGATGTACGACAACCTCTTTGTTGATGTACTTTGTGTTGCCGCCTTACACACACCTGGGGGGGAACGCAGCAAAAATCTTCAAGCTGCTCGATGTGTCCTTGGGGGTAAGTCTCGAGTCAAGTATTGTCACCTGCTCCTAACTCCTCTGTTTTGGCCACGCCTAACGGAGCCAAGGGGGGTAGTACGTACGAAAGAGTTTCTAAGGCTCTTGAACTTTATTAGTTATGGATGAGATGGTTGTTAGGAGTTGTTTAGAATTAAATTACTAAATCAAGATTATTTGCAAAGATAAGAATTATTTCAACAACATATAAGAGACAACATCAACATATGAAAATTAAGCAACTTTTAAAGAACTGATATTTAAGCAAATTGTAGAGTATTGTTGCAAATGGAGATGAGTGCCAATGGAGTCAAATAAAATGGTGCGATGTTGCTGAAAAAAGTACAGTGTTTTGCAAATGTCT
The DNA here is from genome assembly GCA_001517045.1 of Pseudotsuga menziesii. Lineage (NCBI taxonomy): Eukaryota > Viridiplantae > Streptophyta > Pinopsida > Pinales > Pinaceae > Pseudotsuga > Pseudotsuga menziesii. The sequence goes on from LPNX010035976.1 coordinate 15,845, forward strand.
ATTGGTTCGTTTTAAGTTGAACGTGGATATGATTTGTGAGTTAAAGGGGAAAAGGAGATTCCCGATATACCGTGAGGTACTAGGAATATGTCCAGATTCTGAGAAGAGTGGCTCCGCACGAAAAAATGTGGGCTAGATGGAGTCGTGGGGGGGTGTTCAACAAAACACCAACAAGGATATAGCTTAACAGGACCCCACAGTCGCTTTTTATTTGTTCCTGCTTTCCCTAAAGAATTTGCCCACTGTTTCTCAGGCTCGTTACGCCGGATTTCCGTAATGTTTTGAGGGTTGTGAATTTTATTAATGTGAGTTTGATTAATTAGATGTGAGGAATTAATGGATGCACAATACCGCTTTTGATATCCCCAAGTCTCAGGCTAAGCTGCGAGGGGTAGAGCATAGACGGTATAGGCAAATGTTTGTTCCGATTTAGTGAAAGCAAGTAACAAATGTACTAATCTATACAGCGCTTTAAGGACGGATTGTGTGCTTGTGATTTATTCTAAGCAGTACATCAGTTTTGCATATAAGGAAACTACAGTCAGGGTCTCTTTCAAGAAAAAACCTTACTCGAGAGGTCAATACTGGGTTAGATCTACAAATATATATATAAAAAAAACTAAAAATTCTGAAGTAACTTTTGAAATAGAATCTAGCTAGATAACGAATGCAAAACTAATTTAAAGCTTTTAACCGAAAGAAGGAAAGAAAAATCCAATCATATCAAAGGACGATACAAACTTCCCCCAAATGGGGGAAGAGGGGTGTGGGAGTCGTTATCCCACTTGCTCTTTTATTATTTGTTACAATCAAACTTCTTGAAAAGTAAGGCACTTTTTGACCCTTGAAAATGGATCAAAAAGGCTTAAAACTGCTGCCGAGAAGAAGAAGAATGAAGAGGGGGGAGGTAGGATTGAGTATGGGTGCTCCGGATAGCTTAATATTAAAAAATTCAAAAGCATCTTTCTCTTTTTTTTCATAGACCTGCTAAAAACCAACAAGCTTAAGATGCCAAATTAGTGGGTTAGATGCAAAAATACACTAAAAATTTACACTACTTAGTACTTGCAAAATTTTGGTCTTTTAAATTCTAAGAAAATGATGTTAAATCTAAAGCCTTTTGATGCTAAATAAGTGACTTTTACATCTATGTCATGCACAATCATTTTAGAAACAAAAAATATCTAACTTTGAGGATTAGATCTATATCTATGCTTGCAACTTTTCAAAATAAAGGTAACCGAAAAAAGATAGTGGTCTTTAATGAGGTGGAAGGCCTCAACCCCAGCTGGTGAATCTTTTTGTTTTGAGAAAAAAAAAGAGTGCCTGAAATTGCAAGATTAGTTAGATCCACAAAAATGTATTGAAGGAGAGCAAGAAGCAACCGAGCTCAGGATCTCCTTCAACCTAGATGACCTGTTGTTGCCGCCTAAAAACACACTTGACCATGGAAAAGTCTTCCAACCACTAGGTCTGTTCCCGAGGGCAACTATGAGTTCAGAACCCAATGTCACCTCAATTCCTAACTCCTCCGTTTAGACCCTGTTGCCACTCCTGACCGGCGTGCGTGTGTCAAAGCCCAAAATTAGGCACACCGACCTGATCGAAACTGCGAAAAGAGCAGCCACTGTCACCACGCTCCTCTCTTCCTCTGTTGTGATTGGCTCTTCTCCAACTCAAGGGGGGCGTCCCTAATGTTAAGATCGCTAAGGCAGGAAACAATGGCGAACCAAGTGATTAGAAGAGGTTTCCTTAGTGAAATGGTTGTAGCATAGGAGTATTTGAATGGTTGACGAAAAGAGGGAAGGATCAAACCCCACTAATGGATCAGTGCCGGTATACCTAAAGGGAGAAATGGAGTCAAGGGAGAACCCATGAGGGCCTTGTGTCAAAGGGGCAGCTACTAGATCTTCTTCTTCCTAAATGCAGAAGATACGCTATGCAAACAAAGGAGATGCTACACAATCAAACTTGATAAAATGTAAGCATCAAACCCGTGCATGCACGCTGACAAAGGGGAAAGGCTAGCAACTGCTAGGACTTCCACCTTCCAATAGGATGGTAGCATCTATTTATGGTTCTTCGACGCAGACATAGAAAAGAAAGAAAGCCTCTAACAACAATTGCTCACTCACACAAGTTTCTGCCACACACCATAGAGGGTACTCGACTGAACAATCATAAAAACCCAAGAAGATATTTTTTTGGCAAGCCCAACTTCTTTTGCTAGCAATGGATGGCAAATAAATGAGACTTGATTTAACTGAAAATACAAAGCAAGAAATCAAGTCCAAGAGACTCTCTTGGACATGTTACAAAGGCTGAAATTTCAGCATAAAGAATGAGGTAAAGAGAGTGAGAAAAACCGTGTTTTTCCCCTTTTCTTGAGAGGGCCTTGAAGCTCTTCCTTTGGGGTGGCCTTAAAACTCTTCTATGGTTGAAATTAGGCAGAGTTTTGCCATGTTTTGTCACCAACCTACTAAAAACCAGCAAACAGAAAATGATGTAATATGCCCCAAATCACTTTGAGGAGGTTAGTATGTTAGTGCAATATAGGTACAAAATTTATACAAAGTTGCTAAGAGAATAATGTTGAGATAATTTGAGTGAATATGAGTAAAAATCAGACTTAAAGAACCCAACCAAGACTAAAATGCATAAATTTATGTGTAAAGAAAGTGGAAATTTTGGCCTTGGCTCTTCAAGAAATCAAGCAATGGGGCATCCACGCTTGGAATCTCACTCCTCAATCCGTATACCTGTAACTAATAATATTTTTACTACCAAACTACAAAGAGGTGAGAACCAAATGATGAGCAAAGAAATCATAAATTTCAAACTAGAAAAGATATGAACTTCTTTATCTACAAGAAAGAGAACTCACAAAATCTATGGAATACAAATACCATAAATCTTACCAAAGCAAATTAGTATGCTTTCGTGGCCTCCCTAGGTTCTGTAGTTACTTGAGCATAAAAGCTAACTATCAATGAGCACAAAGGACACCGGATTCCTCCAAATATTTTTTATTAACAAAGCCAAATTGCTGAAAATTACAATGACTAAAGCAAGAGCTATGGAATGAAAGCAAGAGAAAGAATGAAAGCATGAGCAAGAGAGTGGCTGTCTGTGTAACCCAAATGAGGAGGGGAAGCCTCCTTAAATAGGAAAAATGAAAGAAAGAGGTTCTTTGCATGCTAGACAAGTGTCACAAGGGAGAGAGGGAGGCCCAAGAGAGGGGGCGAATTTGCTCAAGGAGGGTAAAACCATGGTTTGGGATCTCAAATATGGGGAGAGAAACCTCCAATTTAATGCTTTTAACCTTATTTATGTCAAATGGGGAGGAAACCACCATAGTGGGGCCCCTTCCATTGACTTTAGCTCACCCAACCAATCAAAGAGAGAAGGGGACACCCCCTAGAGTCGACAACTCAAAACCTGTTACATGCTTGCTTGGGGGGGGGGGGCCTTTGGGTCTTAAATTTGTCTTAGGAACCTAATATAAACATTAGAACCTTTACTTGGCCACCCCAAGTGACTATAGTCGCTTTTCCAAATTTTGGCTCTCTAATTAAATGCCCAATTTTCTGATTTCCATGACTGACTTGGGCAAAAGCGACCAAAAACATAGTAATACTTCTCCAAATGACTTCAAACTTGGACCAAGGGTGTAGGGGGTCCCATGCCATTTGTCTTGAGTATCCATACCCCTATACAACATTAAAAAGGACCAAGTAACCATCTTTTACATTACAACAAATTGTCTTGAGTGACAAGTTTAATGACCAAAAATAAAAATAAAAACCTATACAAAACTTAATGAAATTCTGCAAAACTCTGGATAATGTTTAGCATGGTAATATAGAACATCTCTAGACCCCAATCACCCCATGGACTCGATCACTAGAACACCTTTCACCAATTTGGAGGTAATTTTGAGTGAAAAACTCAAATAATTAAAATCTCTAAAAAGAAATTTTAATTATCCAAGTGAAAAAACACTCAATGAAAGAACTTCCCTAATGACTAAGTATTAGGTGATTAAGTTACAAAAAACTAGACCTTCATGCTGACATATCTTTACAAAATCCCCCGTAGGGGTGCGGAAATTTCATAGAGAGAAGAAGAGAAGAAGAGCTACCTCGCTTGATATAATCATTAAGTACTTCATTCTTATCTTCAAGGCACATCTAACATGTGCATGGTACATCGTTGTCCACCTAGTTGGTTTTGGTGGTCAACAGCTGTCAAGCCACAATCACCCTTGTTATCACCAACCTTGTAGTTTCCCATATGAGATGGATCCGGGATGGACGGTAGAGGGACAAGAAACTAAGGAGGCGGAACCAAGATTGCCTCGACTCCCAAATGGATGGTTGTCACACCAATCGAGGCAGTCTTCACTTGATGTTGTCTTATCCCAAGACAACAATGGGGGTGACCTAGATCTACTCTCGACAGGAGAGATCAAACCTAGACACCATATCAGATCAAATGGACTTGAGGTACGTAAGGTGTAAGGTGATGGAAACCCTAGATCTATGGATGACGTCACTAAGTGAACCAAGACTTTGGATCAGGGTTTAGGAGATATGAGATTTGATACAAGTTGGGACACAAGTGACCTATGAGGCAAATACTAGCTATGGGGTTAAGGGCTCCAAGTGGGGGAAAGGTCTTCAATCTCACAAGTCAAAGTTCAAGTCAAAGATCGGAATCAAATATGAAAGAAGCAAATGGACGGAGAAAGTGAAAGGTGGTGCCAAAATAACAAGGCAAGACTAAATCTGCATAAGGTAGGAAATACTAGTGAGCATATAAAAAGGTCTTTTAGAATTCAATATCACATGTCCACTCATTATAACAAGTCCATCAATTACTATGTCAAGTTAGAGCTAATAAGATGAGCAAGATAGTCTAATAGTACCCCAATAGACATATACCTGTCATGCCATATATCTGTTTCCATCCAACTGTATGGGCAAAGAAAAATACCAGCTACCTACTCTATCAAATGAACCAAGGCCACAACAAGTACATCTCAATGGACCTGTTGTCACATATATAGTAGCTGGGCTACTTTTGTTCCTAAGCAGTACTGAGCAGTTCTTTGAGCCAGCCCTTTACTATGAGATCAACAAATGATGAGCCAACAGTTGATGATCTCTCACTTTCAACAGATCCAGAGTGACCGGATTGACCAGTTCTATGTCGTGACTGAGCCTCATGACCCCAGGTTTGATGACTAAGTTAGCCATTCTCATGACCCAGAGCAGAGATTGATATAGTGCCTATGTGTAGCAACAACATTTGTCCCAGGGATTTTAAGACTTGATTTCAGATCCAGTGCAGGTATATGAACCAGGTGATATTATGGTTTGTGCTTATGGATTTTGATGTTGCTCTATTACCTATTTTAGCAGTGAGACTCGATGGATATTGATTATATGTTGGAAATATTTTATCTTGGTTAACTTGAAATCTAAAGTATAAATGATCCAGTGGTTTTGACCGAGAAATTCCTTTGTATACTCATTGACCTTGTCCTACTCCTAGTATGGATTTAGTATTTTCCCTTTAGGGACATAGCTTGTTATTTTGGCATCACTTCCATTGTCTCCATCCATCCATTTCCTAACCATTTTCATTGACTATCCTTGACTTGTAATTTGACTAGTGACATCTGGGATTTCCCCCACTTTCACCTCTATGTTGGAATAGGTCTCCATGTATAAAATTGTGTCTCGGTGTTAGTTTATGTGATTTTTGTCACAGAGAATATCTACCTCTAGGTATTGAACACAAGTAGTCCTACCAAAGAAAGTGTCTTTAGACACTAAGGAATCAAAGCTTAAAGTTATTCTCAATGGATGCCCTTCCAGCAAAATAAAAGTGTCTTTAGACACTAGTGGAAATGGAAAAATAAATCTAGCTAGTGGCTAAGAGATGAGCACTCATCCATTGTATGATGTAAGGCTCATGTATCCCCACAAGGTATCAAGGAGGCAAGCCCAAGAAGGCTGAACCTTGTCATTTTCTAGAAGCCCAGAAGACTTTCCAGGGCACCTGCTTTTGGAGGCTGGCAAGTTATCAATGAAAAATAAAGTTGATGGCTAGAGGATGGGCACTCATTCATTGTATAATGTACGGCTCATTTGCCTCCACAGGGAAATAGGGAGAGACTGGCCCAAGAAGGTCATGTCTTTGTCATTATCTGGAGCCCAAAAGGCTACCAGGGCACCTGCCTTTAGAGGTCAACTAGTGAAATAAATGTTGAGCAAATTAAGTCTTAAAAAGGTTGCTTGTCTAGAGTCTAGTGGAGCCTTCTCATCATTCCACCCATTTGTAAGACACCACCATGCCCTATTGTTCACCTAGTCCAACTTATGTGTTGTGTGGATCCCCTTGTCCTTTAGCCCAAATGCTTACAGTGTTGAGTTATCAAGCCATCCCTTGGCCTTTCCTATTGTTTATGATCCCTTCACCCTTAACTAACAAAAGGGCTAAATCTATAAATGAGTATACACTAGAGGTTCTTGTTTTGAAGCAACTGATCATTGTGATTTGGATTATTATATATGTATTGTACTTATACTTGCCAACAAAATCTAATCATACTTGAGTGTCACTGCTAGCATAGATAATTGAGAAAACATGCCCATTAGTACTTTGCAGCATCAAAGTTTAGCACTTGGGTCATCATTTGATCAGTGTTGACTTGGTCAACCCAATGTTGGCTAGGCCATGAGCAGGATCTGGGATGAGTTATAGACCGATGTTTATGGATGATGATTATTTATGGTCTACAAGTGTCCATAGGACATATTCAGGATTCAGATCGTGATTTGTTGTGATGGCTTGTACTATTCCTCTGATTATCGGCATTTACAGGCTTTATTATTATTATTGTTCTGACATTGGATAGGGCCTCTGATGTACATTTCTGTTGGACTTATCGTGTATGAGTACTCATTCCTAGATGATTCGGACATTCTGAGTCCATTGGTGCAGTTGGTTTTCAGTTTCAGGCAGGAACATGATAAATATGGGTCTTTTGGGCTTTTATAGCAGAGCTGCCCTGGGGAAAATGAAAATAAAACAATTTGCAGTTACTGAGGAGATCTCTTGGAACGCTGGAGTGGATTTGTGGGGTGCATCCAGGCATTCGTACCATATACCTAGGGTGCCAGGCACATCTGTGCAGTTACTTTAATGCTTAGACTCTTCCCGGGTGAGATATTGGTTGAATTATGTTCCCAATGCAGCATTTTAATAATTAAAAATGGCTAATGAGGAAATCAATTTGGGTAATTGAGGCTAAGGATTGGCATGGAATTGGTCTGAGGCAAAGTATTTGGGTCATATTCATCATCCAGGATCGAATCCATTTCATTCGGGGTCCACACATCCTTGGTTTACGCATTTTGAAGATATTTTGATGTATTTTGAGGAAGATCCCCTAGTGATTTTCATCACTCCTTTATATTGATTTCCACCACACATTGTTATTGTGCCATGGGGCCATGCTAGTGAAGGATAGCATAACCTCCTAGCCCCACCATGTGTTGCTTTGTGGTCATTAGTAATCTTTTATGTGGTGCGCCCATCATCGGGCATTTCTAGTGATGCGCCCCCTTATATTTTTTAGTTGATCTATGTGAGATGTATCCGGCTAATCTTAGTCGTAGATTAGGATGATCTTATCTTATGATCTTGACCCTTGATCTTTTTGGATCTAGGCATTATGTACTTGAGAGATCTATATATTGAGATGCTCTCTAATTTGCAAAGGGGCTTTTGGCTCTCAAACTCTTGGATTAATAAAAATATTTTGCAGAAATTCTTGGAAGCTTTGTCGAATGTCTTGTATGGAGATTGGAAAGTCTTATTCTCTCTAGCATTCTTGCGGATCTATGCATTTCTAATATTTTTGCAGGTTTCCATCCATCTGGTGAAGGAAGCGTTTGGGTAGGGGCGCTATTGTGACTGAACTCCATGTCGTCCTCTCAAATCGCCATTGGTTCAAGGAGTATCGGCCATCTTGATGTTCTTTGATTCGTCTTTCTTTGTCATTTCATCCATTCTTCGGTAAACCGATTCTCATAGCAGATCTCTTTTGCAAGAGGAGGGAGCGCTTGGTATCTGAAGAGGAGGTAGCAATTTCGCTTGGAGAGGCATAGAAAACGCTCGTAATTGATCGAAAAGGAAAGATCATCGTCATACAAGGTTAATATCAAGTATTTCCAGGTACGTCTACATACATTTTATTTTTTACAGGCTTTGATCTGATTGTCACAACCAAACCCTCTTTTCTTAAAACCCTAGTTTCGTAGATCTGATAGATTCGGTGAGTTTCTGATGACGGCCATCAAAACCCACTTGGAGATTAATGAATAAACCCTAGATCTCAAGTTTCATAAAAATCGGACTCCATTTGCCCTGGGATCTAGCACTAGGCACTTTAGGTGGGGGCGCCCTTCTTTGGTGGGTGGCCATTTCTTCAAATCTGTCAGATGGGTATGCTTGGACCCGCCTCAGAATCATAGATCTAATCTTCAAGCACCTCGATCTAGTCATCCCATGCCTTGGTCTACTCTTTTGGGTCCACTTTGTCTACTTATGCAAAAAACCTAGGTGGGTCCCTTTAGGGTTTCATTTCATTTGGCTAGATCTCCTAAATCTACTTCCTTAACTCATTTGTGGTACAATCTCATCCAAGTTGGGTTATTTCCTATCTTTACTAAGCCTCCCCAACTTTGTCCTAATCTCCATACCACTCTAATTTGATAGATCTAGTCTTACCCACTCATTATCTCTCCTTTCTTATACATTGGCAAACCCTAGAAGTGTCTTGAGTAGGTTTGCTAGCCTCTTAGGCTAGTAGGGTCTCCCACTTTGTCATTCTCTGGATTGATCTAAAATGACAAGAGCCCGTCCGGTGTGACAACTACCCTTTATCCATAGTGGACAAGGCCCTTACGATGTCACCAGTTAGCTACCTCACCTCTACCGTCCCAGATGGGATACCTTTAGTGGGTAGCTACACTTTGTGTGATAACAGCCTACAGGACCATCCAAGGCTAAGTCCTGTCATGGGATACTGTTTATTATCAAAGGAAATGACTCTGACTAACTGCACCACCGATGATATCTAGAAAAGTATGCTCAACATATTCATGACTACACTGACTGGAAAAAATATAGTCTGTTGCATCATGGTAGCTCCAACTACAATATATGCGATAACAAGTCCTTCCTACACAAGGAGGCTTTTAATAGTCCTCACAATGTATCAAATTGAAGAAAAATTAGAGTTGTTGAACACTCTAATACTCACAGTTGAAGATGACTCAATCACAATAAGAAAAGATACACTCCAAACTGTTATCACACATCTACAGAATTTGAAAGACAAAGAGGACAATGTACATGACAAACATCAACATTCTAAACTAGTGTTTGTTTAGAACAATCTTCTCTTCAAAGATGATTCCTATCAGCTGCTAGCATTGTGACCGAGTTGGCCATATGAAAGATCAGTGTTTTGATCTTCATCCTTGTCAGCATTGCAAGAAGTGTAACCATCCTTCAGATCGATGTGTGAAGTTAAAGAAACCTACAAGAGTGAAACTCACAGTAGAATATTGCACTGTCACTTCTTATCTTGTACATGAAAGGGGAGAACATGATGTCAAGCTTCAAGTAAACCAGATCAAGCGAGCCTGAGCCAGAACCAATTTAAGATGCCAAATTCAAAGAGTACTCGTATGTTTTGTGTCTAGTTGTGACACCATGAGACTCTCATCTCCTTACGTTGTTCTTGACAAGGGGGAAATGAAGACAGTCAGAAACAAGCAAGTGAGATCAAGCGATCCAGAACAAGTGAGCCTGAAACGCCATGTTCGACTGAGCTTCTAAATAGGTGGTTAGCCTCAAACCCAACATGTAGCAGAAGACTTCATCCTCTGCTAGACATCAAATGATGATCTCCAAACCACCACATTCTAGAAAACTGTTGAGCCTCTGTGCTAAGTTCCAGACAGAACCTCTAAGCCTTCGTGCCAAGTTCAATATTTTATGGTCCACCTTAAACCACACACATAGTAGAAGATTCCATCTTCTTCTATCCCCTTTAGTTGGTGGTCAACCAAAATCACCTCTTCAGAGAGCACTTGTATTAGTAGAAGATCGTGCGAGCTTCTACCTAACTTGCTTGGGAATTCTGATTTTCAAGATGGAAATATTTAGCAAGTGGTAGTTGTCCACTTCCATTTAATTTACTCTCTTTTTATTGGACTCATGTACATCCTTCGGATTAAGGGGGGAATTGTTGGGAACATAATCCTTAGTGTTAGTATTTTTCTCCCTATTCACTTAAAGTTAAGACCAAGGGTCATTGGTAAATAGACCAAGAGCCACCTTGGAAGACGAATCCAAGGGACATTCTCGTGTATAAATTTACATTCAATTAATGACATTATTTGCGCTTTCACGCCTATCTTCTTTGTATGTGTGGTTATTTTTTTTGTCTAAATTGGCTTTGTATGTGCCAATATTCTATCTTCCCTAATGGGATCCTTACAAATTTGGAAAAAATGGGGTTTCTTTTTGTGTTATTTTGCTAGCATTTTCACAAGATTGATTTCTGATTTGTTTTGCATGCATTTCATGTTCTCTTGCAGTATTATTTTCCCTGAGCTAATTGTTATCATAGATATATTGTAGTTGGGCTACCATGATGGAGCATACAACATACAGATTGATCTCTTTATTTTTTTGAGCCAGACATTTAGATGGGGTTACAGCGTGGATTATTATTGCAGCATGAGCCATTCAGAGCCTTTATTCAGTAGCAGATGCAGAGTATTTCCTTACTAGGACTAAGATCTCCTTGTCCTTTGGGATGACTTCAGTGGTGACTTAGTTCATTCGAGTAGAGCAGCAAAGATGGTACACAGTTCATAGATGGGCATACCAGGTAGAGACATGTATATGGTGATATCAGGTATATTGCTCCTTGGTAGGATTTTTCTCTCTAATGTATACTAACACCTTTGACTTGTTATGCTATGATGATTATGGTGACCTATGCCTATATTATATGTTCTATTGATGATTAACTTGTGTTGAGAATGATTGTAGAATCTGATGTTGAAGACCATTGCTTATGCCATGCTTTACACAACTTTTAAACTTTAGTGTTATGCCGATTCCATGTATCACTTGTCTTCATCCATCCAATATCATCCATGATTGATTTTTCCCATGACATATGATTGATTGAGACCTACGAGATTGAAGATCATCTTCCCCACTTTGACCCCTATGCATGATGGATCCCATGTTGTTTTGTGTCTCGGCTCTGAGTTGTGCAACAAAACTTGTCGACGCCTTAATCCTTGTGGGCTAGGAGAACTCACTGGTGTTGGTTCATGAGCTTAGACGAGTTGGGTTTTGAACCCTTGACCTCTCTAGTCGGTTACCCTCAATGTTTGGTCTTGAGTGTGGATATCCCCCCTAGTTGCCCGAAGAGTGTCACCTAAAACTTGAAGCAATATGTCTACCATCATTACATGCATTATGTGTTATATGCTCTATCTTTTGAAATGCAAGCCCTCAAATAAAGTTGCAAACTATGTCTTTAGACACAACTCAAAAAGCGATATGAAATGAAATTATGAAAGGCCCAAATAAAGCAGTGGATAAATAAATGCAAAATCTAAAGTCTATTGGCCATCTTATTGAAATGTAATGATTAATTCCTCATGGAGCCTGCAGGTTTTGATGTGAGATGGAGTAAGGGACAACTGATTCTAAGTGTCCCCTAGGATCTCTTCTCTATAGTTTCTTGTGTACTCAACGCAAGGGTCCTAGAAAAGATCCTCATGGAGCTTGATTGTTAGCTTGGATGTGAGCTGTAGACATGTTAATGTTGAATGGAGTCTTTTCAGATCAACTCATCCACTTGGGAGACACCACCATTCCTTATTGTTCATCTGCCATGCATATGTCACTGTGGTTGTGTGTACTTGTCATCATTCAAAGAGATCATTTCATCATAGTCAACTAGAATTCATTTCCCTTTTACCTTAGCCTCGTTTTCCATCTTCACCCAGCATTAGAAAACAGATTAAACTTTGTAAGTATGGCATATGTAAGGGACTTCCAGAAGATTCAAAGATTTTTCAAAGACACGGTGATATCTTAATTATTATTATTATTGTCACCATGATTTTGATTAGCATGATTGAAGTTGGGTTTTAATATACATCTTGGAGCAGTTCTTACCTTGGATGCATGCAAGTTCACCTCAGTTCAGTATCTCACCTTCAATTTGGGTATTTTGACACGGTCAACCCACTTGACCAAGTCAAACACGGTTCCCAAGGAACTTAGGAAGTGACTACAAAAATTAACAGTGGTTATATTTGCTCCAGAAATGCCCGGGACCAATATTGCGGTCTCAATTTTCACCAGATGGTCACAATTATTGAGTTCCAGAGAGTATTATTATTTTTTATTATTGACTCTGGCCATTATTTCTATTATGAGATAATGATATTTATGGAATTTCAGTGGATTGGTGTGTATGAGTAGTCAATTGTACCATTCTACTATGATTCTAGACACTTTTGTGTAGTCAATTTTGCCCAAGGACGCCTCTCTAAGTCAAAATACATCATAATAATAAGATATTACATGTTAATACATTAAGGGGTCACCTTAGGAGATAAATTCTCCCTATACCCCAATACAACATCATAACATAAGATACATCAATGTAATACATCATATCACCAAGGTGAGGGGCACCCCATGGGGGACGTCCTCACTGAGATAGCCAAATAAAATATCTGGAACATAAAACTGACTGAAACTAATGCATAAGTGTCCGGAGAGCCATAATAAGTCATCTGGAGAAATTCACTTGCCATTTTCTTGACCACACAAGCCAAATCGATTTTTTTAGTGATTTCCTAGTTCATTTTTTGGTGGTACATTTGTTTGAAAATCATAAAAATCATCATATCTTCTTTTAGGCTAAGAACTAGAACAATCTGATTGTACAAAAGTGTCTGGAGACATAGTAGAATGGTACAAGTGGCTACACATACCCCCAAGAGCACTGTAGCGCCCTAGGAGAACAATAATTACTGCACTCTGTAATACGATCTGACCAATAATAAAGTGATAATAATCACTGATCATGAAATCTAGGGCCAAACTCTAAAAACTGAAACCACAGTAATGGTCCTAGGCATGTCTGGAGCAAATATAAGCACTGTCAGTTTTTTAGTCACTACCCTGGGAACCGTGTTTGACTCGGTCAAATAGGTTGACCAAGTCAAAATACCCAAACTGAAGGTGAGATGCTGAACTAAGCTGAACCTGCATGCATCCAAGGTAAGAACTACTTCAAGATGTATACTAGAACCCAACTCAAATTATGCTATTTAGAATCATGATGACAATAATAAATAATAATAACAATCAATAAGATATACCTGTGTTTAAAGTAATCATCAAATCCTCTGGAAGTTTCTTGTATATGCCATATTTACAAAGTTTAAACAATTTCCTAGTGCTGGATGAGGATGGAAAACAAGGCTAAAGTAAAAGGGTGATGACCTCTAGTTGATTTTGACCATGTCATCTCTCTAAATGATGACAAGTACACACAACCATAATGACATATGCATGACAAATATCAACAGGGGATGCTGGTGTCTCACAAATGGATAAAGTACTTGGGCTTGTTTCCTCTAGGCTCTAAGAAATTTACATTTAAAACAAAGATTTAACAATTTGCAACACTAGTCAACCTCCAAAGGCAGGTGCCCTGGAAAGCCTTCTGGGCTTCCAGAAAATGACAAAGACATAACCTTGACAGGTCAGCCTCACCTTGTTGCCCTGTAAAGGAAATGAGCCGAACATTATACAATGAATGAGTGCTCATCCTTTGACCATTGACTTTTCAAACAACATTTAACTTTAACACAAGATAATAGCCAACCTACAAAGGAAGGTGCCCTGGAAAGCCTTCTGGGCTCCAAAAAATGACTAAGGCCTAGCCCTGCTGCCAGCAAGCGTCCATAGCCCCGACGGGTTTGCCTCACCACGTTGCCCTTGCGGGGGCAAATGAGCCTTACATCATACAATGGATGAATGCTCATCCTTTGGCCACTGCCTAGTTTATAACATTTATACTTTGCATCATTTAGATATATCATTTATGTGTTCCGATGCTTTAGTGTCTAAAGACACTGTTGGGTGGAGCACTTGTTTTGAGAACTAAAGGAAAGCCATCTGGTGAACTTGGCCACACTGACCAAGCCACTTACTTCATAGCTAGAGACTAATTCACCACGTTCGGCGAATTTTCGCCTTGAAAATAAAAAATCGTCGATTTTTTTAGCTTGTCGAATTAATCGAATAAAATTCGCCGAATTGAATTGGAAACTTGAGTTTTAGGGATTGACAAATTCCAAGTGGCTCAAAATAAGGTCGATTTTAATTAAAAAAGACAAAAATAATGGTTTAAATATGATTTTTTGCTTTCGCGGCTCGCGAATACACCGTAAAGCCTAGTCTACTTTTGCAACCCACAGTTAAACCGAAAACTGGAGCCATCAATTGTCACTGCGAGTTCTTAGGAATCATGAATGAAGGCCGTCGACGGTTTGAGTTGCTCTATGGAGGCTGCCGACGGTTGTCGTTCCTTTACCTGTGGCTGTGAGCAGTCTACAGGGTGTGAGCCGTGAGCCTTAGCTTCGACCTCACATTTAACATTTATCATGTTAATTGATATATTAGATATATTATAATACATAAGTTGTAATGTAATTTGTAAAACTATACCATTTAATTTATTTGTAATGTAATTTAATTTAATTGTAATGTAATTTATAAGACATAACTTGTAAGTTTTCATATAATAAAATTTATAACATATAACAATATAAATATATATTTAATATTTTTATACTTTATAAAAGTTATATTATAGAAAATAAAGTTTGGGTAATTATTTTATATATATACGCGAATTTAATGACGAATTTTATCAAAAAAATTGTTGGACGATTTTTTTCCGAATTTTATTCATGTCGAATTCGAACACGAACTCGAACCAGGTGACTTAGGCTAGAGACACAGAAAAACATGGAGTCTATCATGCACGGGGGTCAAGATGGGGAAAAGGATCTTCAATCTCACAAGTCTCAATCAAACAATAGATCATGGGAAGAAATCAATCAATGGATGGGCTGGATGGGTGGGGACAAGT
Organism: Pseudotsuga menziesii; assembly: GCA_001517045.1. Lineage (NCBI taxonomy): Eukaryota > Viridiplantae > Streptophyta > Pinopsida > Pinales > Pinaceae > Pseudotsuga > Pseudotsuga menziesii. The sequence goes on from LPNX010035976.1 coordinate 31,131, forward strand.
GATACATGGAACTAGCATAGCACTAGAGTTTAAAAATTGTATAAAGCATGGCATAAGCAATAGTCTTCAACATCAGACTCTTTAATCATTCTCAACACAAGTTTAAACATCAGTACACATGTAATATAAGCATGGGTCACCATAATCATCATAGCATAACAAGTCCAAGGTGTTAGTATACATCAAAGAGCAAAATCCTACCAAGTAACCATATACCTGATCTCACCATATGCATACCTCTACCTGATATGCCCATCTATGAACTATGTACCATATATGTTGCTCTACTCGAATGAACTAGGTCACCACTGAAGTCATCTCAATGGACAAAGAGATCTCAGTCTTGGCAAAGGAATACTCTATATCTCCTGTTGAACAAAAGCTATCAATGGCTCATGCCAAAAAAATGATCCATGTTGTATCCCCATCAATATGTCTGGTTTATGAAAAATAAAGAGATCACTCTATATGCTGCATGTTGCATCATGGTAGACAAGCTACAATATATGTAATAACAAGGCCCTCCTTGTACAACGCTGCTATCTCTGGGGTTTATTACAGTTGGACAACTCCTTTGTTTGGATTTCTTAAGGTTGATTTCTTCCCTGCCTTACACACATGTGAACTGTGATTTTCTTGGGGTTATTGCTTACTGCAGTGGACTGTCCTGGAGCTACCGCTGCCTTGCTGAACCTTCATGAGGCTGCTGCTGCCTGTTTTGTGGTTGTCACTTGGTGTCTAGGGCTATTTGGGCTACTGTTCACAGCTATAGGTTGTGTGAAGGGTGCCACTGACTGTGTTTAGGGTGTTGCTGCCTGTATTTTGGGTGTTGCTGCTTGTGCTTAGTATGCTGCTACCTGTGTAGATTGTTTTTGGGTTGGTTTGAGAGGGAAGCTACCTCTGTGGACTGTTTTGAACTAGTTTGAGAGGGCAGCTACCTGTGTGGACTGTTTTTGGACTGATTTGAGAGGGCAGCTACCTGTGTGGACTGTATTGGATTGGTCTAAGAGGGCTGCTACCTGTGTGGACTGTTTGGTCTTTCGTGGCTGCCACTGAGGTCTGTTATGAGGCTACAGTCTGCTGGTTGAAATCTGTTTTGAGGAAGCATTGAGTATACTTGTTTAGCGTTGACTAGAAAAGAAGTTGCGTAGACTTGAAGCATTTATTGGCTGCCTCGGTTGATGGTTTGGGACTGTTTTGACTGGGTCGTACCCTCTCTAAGTTATTGTGCCTACTGCTACATCTACCTAACCCTAGTCTCTAGTATTTTATCTCTCTCTGTCTCAGGTATGTCCATGCCCTCAGGTAAGGGCCAACTTTGTTCCATTTTATTGACTTGCCTCTGAGAGGCAAGATCTGATCTGAAAGAAACTCTGAGTATAAGGTCCACTACCCTAACCTAATATATCAGATCTTAATTCTATTTTGTAAATTAGATTTTAATTATTACTGCTGCTGTCCTGAAATTTGTGATCTTATTTCAGTACTGTTTTTCTAATTTAAACTACAATTTCTGCATTATTTTTTTTTCGTTTAAAATCCCAAACTTTAACAGGGAGAGAGGAGTTTCACACCTTTTAATCAAGGTTCAAATATCACAGAATTCATCGAATACCTTGCATAGGTTCCATTTCCATGGGATGTTCCAGCACCTTGAGGTAGACATGGGGACACCTGTAGGTAGGGGGTGAACTTATGGTGCCAGGAGGTTATTACCCGCATGAACATATTATTAACCAAGCCCATCCCTTGTTCTCTTTAAGGCGTACCATTTACCCTCTACCGAGATTTGATCAAGCATCCAATCAGAGCACTCGTTGTGATGATGACCCAAGTTCAAGTCCTAGTGGGCAAGCTCCAGAAAAATTAATCACATCACAGAATTAAATGTAAAACGGTTCTTCCACAGGCAATAGTCCAATTGTTATAAAAAATAAATAAAACAGGAAAATTAAATAGCTGAAATGGGGCAACAGTCTACACTGCCAACTTCTTTTATTGAAATTTGAGAGTAGTACGATTCATACTATTGGTGATACTCGCAACAGTAGTACTTGTTCCCAAACTGCCTCCCAAAGTTTCGTCACTCCCCCCCCAAAAAAAAATTTGCAACTAAATACTTTTACACTCTTATCCAACACAGATCTCAACCAACCTGTACTAAATGTAGAAACATTGTTTGTGAGCCTGCCAAGAAATCCATATAGACCCTTAAGTTATATTCAGCTTTACCCTTCAATGTTTCTAGATCTGAATATTGGCATGTCATGGTTGATGTTATTGCTGTGTGTGACCCAGGCTGGTTCAAAGCCCCTGCTTCTAAAGCTCACAGACCAGATTTTGGACTTTGTTGAAAACATAATAACTGAACGCTGTGCTTCCTTCTAGCTTTACTTGTGTTTTGTCCTAAGGCCACTATGTTTCTTAAAAAGTGTGGATGCATCTAATCAAATCAGGTGTTCCCAGTTGTTATGTGATTTAAATTTTACCAGACTATTCTTTTGGTCTTCGTTCAGAAGGGAATCAATGCATACTCTTGCCAATCGCCTCTTCCTGTTGCTTCTGAATACCTCAAGTACCCAGCTAATGCATCAAGAGCTGTGGCCGTTCCACCCCCAATGGCCATATTGTTCACATCGTCACGACTAAGAGAAATAGGATTTTCCTCTTGTTCAAGTTGTTCTCTGAATGTTTGACTTGAGTTAGCTTTTACTCTTGCATCATTGAGGTATGCTCCTTCCAACATGCTGCTAGCTGATGCATACTTTATTGAACCCCAATTGTCTTGAAAATACAAAGGCAAAGTTCCTTTCATATTTTCCCTTAAGCTGTTTATGTCTGGCAACAATCCTGCACCATCAAAATGGCATTATGAACTTGAGTAGGAAATGTGTAAGCAGAAAAAAGGTGGTTGTCAATAAATGTAAATTAATTATTTTTAGAATACGACCAATAACTTATTAAAGCAGACTCAAAGTAATAAGACTTGCCACAATACCTCTGTCCACGTCCAAATTGAAAACAGGTAAAGTAGGGCATGAAAGAGGTAAAACTGAAGAACGCCGTGTCTTCTGATATTCTCTATACGAATCCGGTATTTCCTCCTCACTCTAGAATATGCATATATAAAAGAAAATGCATAGCATGCACATACTCCGTAGAACATAAAATAAAAATGTATATTTGAGATTTGAAAATATATTATTTTTATTTTTTAATCAAGATGAAAAACCCAATAGAGGGTCAAGAATGGACCTCAAGTTCAAATATATCTGCTTGCCAAAAGATAACCCTTGGGTTTTCTTCCAAAACATAAATGTTTAAAAGAGATTCTGAAACTGAATGAATCAACTTGAGCCAATCATGCTCTCCCTCCTCTTCAGTGATGATATGAGTGGCATTAACCTGAGCCAATGCAAATCAACTTGAAGGCTTCACCCTAGCAATGCACACTTATTTGACCTAAAACTACAATAATCTCATAACAATATATCTGCTCTTGCATATTTTAGTCATTTGAGAACGCAAGAGTTCATCTAAACTGCTATCTATGGTATTAAACTTTAGAAAGTTCTATAACTTGACTTGAGCAAATTGTCAAATATATACAACCAACCAACGGTACCTCTTTCACTAGTGTTGGTAAGATATCTTCGGTTCTCCCAAACCTGATAATTAAATCAGAGCCGTAATCATTGAGTGCTTGTTTCAAATTCTTAACAGCATCTATGAGCATTTCCAGCATTTGGCTAGACGAACCTGAAGGATTACAGAATAAAACAAACTTGAGTTTCAGCAGAACAGAGACCATAGACAGGACATCCAGTTGAAAGAAGAGGAGGTTATTGAGTCTATACTCTAAAAATTAATCTCATAATTTTTGATAAGATGATTTTGTGATTCAAATGTATAATGGGCCATGTCTCTTCATGCAGAAAAGAGTGCGTTAACAGACAATCCAACAAATGAGTTAATAAAATGCAGGAGTAACTTAATAGGCAATGTAGGTTTCTGTTTTAGTTGGCAAATTATTTCTCTGCATACCATCCATAGCTATGAATTCAATCTCCATCTAATCAGACTCACAGTGTACTGTCAACAATGCTACTGATACCTTGCAACCAATAAATTTCATGGTGTTATGAAAAACATAATGTTTTTCTTTCAGTACAATATGCTCATGGCTTTGGTATGTATCTGGTGTCTTGTCAAGGCATTGGAGTCCATATATACATTTTGTTTTCATTTCTTAACAAAACTGAGTTTTTTTGTGTGGGAGGGGCGGGGGGCGCGATAATGTATCTTATATTTCATTGTTGAACAATAAAGAACTCTTCCAGAATCACACATCATTGAGCCAAGTTGTTATTAACTTATTATATGGAGTCTGGACTGTCCCTCCCTATATAAGCTATGAGAGGCAGCCTATCTGCCTTGGTTTAAATCTTAGGAGGCTCTACATCTTTTCTGAAAATGCCAATTATGGCTGAATTCCATGTTGCCAATTTTGCACTAAATTCTGTGATCTTGCCCAAATGAAAGGGAATATAGAATTCCCATTAGAGTTGCATGGCATCTCTTTTTCAAAAAAGAAAGACATCCTATCAACCTGGTGGTGTCCCGAGCACTTAACCAAACCGTTTGACCATATTACAGGATCATAAAAGTATGTCATGCACAGTTGAGCTTTAATCCTTCCATACCAGATCAAAAGAACCAACATGTACTATTTTTTACAAAGGCACTTATGTCATTGAAATTTCAAACCTCTATGATTTTATTCTTATTTACTCAGCTCACTGCATAGAGAACTATTTGACATTTGCATTCAAGTGTATCAAACACATTGCATTTTGTTCAATTTTCAAAATAGTGCATTTGCTTGCTACCTTGCAGTCATAATATTGGAGTCGAAATATTTTACCCTTCTAAAGTGTTCTCCTATCATTGGGGTCAAAAAATCGTCAACTTTGTTCTTAGATATTGTTGTCCGCCAAATGCACACCGTCAGCAGAAATCTTTTGGACTGTTGTTTCCCTAAGCGGAAAAGGTGTGGGCTTGGGGGCAAGCAAAGAGCCAAGTGCTGTCACCTGATTCCAGCTCCTCTGTTTAGGGCAACTCCTAACGAAGCCAAGGCAGTAGTCCCTAAAAAGGTTGTCTAAGGCTTTTGTTTAAAGTGTTCTTAGATGGAAGACGAGAATTAGTGTTGTTTAAGAGTTTTTTGATATACACAATATCCAATTAAGTAATCCACGTTGCTATTTGCAAAACATGAAATGAATAAGAAGACGAAGATTAAAGCATCCACACATGAATAACTTAGAAATAAACAGACAAATGGTCCAAGCAAGATAAGATGAAAATTAACAGACCAGTTCCTTAAATGGAGTCAAAATGCTGCGGATGCTACAATACAAATCTTTGGTGTTTATGAGATCGTTTTGCAAATGCTTCTTGGTATGATTTTATTGTGTATTTTTATGAGTGAGGTTGATTATTAAGTGGGAAGGGGATCTCCAAGATATACCTTTCGATACGGGAGATATGTCCAAAACCCTTAACCGATGCAGCCACCCGCAAGGAATATGTAGGTTGGTCCGGAGTCTCTGAAACTATGTTCAACACTACACCGCAAGGGTGTAGCCTAACTAGCGCGTCGAGGTCACTGACCAGGTGTTCCTGCTTCCTTTGGGTATTTTTCCAGCGCAACGGCTTAAATCTAGGCATTGGATTTTCGCATAAGGAAAGTGGTATATTTTATTATGGTTCTACTTGGAGTTAAGCGTGAGAATTAATAAGTTACAGTGCTTCTGGGTATCCCGTACAGGTAAAGCATACACACTATAGAATGGTAAGTTCCAATTTTAAAGAGTGAATGTGAGTTGTAAATTTTATTAACAATCACAACTCTCCGACAGAGAGTGCTCTCGATCCACCTTATGGTGAGATTCAAGAGTCTTATCTAACCTACTATGATAATGCAATGCAAGTGCTATCCGATAGAGAGTGCTCTTGACTTGTCTTATGATAGGTTCAAGAGTCTTTGAGTTCTTTTTATGAATAATTAGAAAAGCACATGAAATAAGAAGCATGCAAGCGAAGATTAAAACTAGCAATTAGTGGAAAAGAAACTAAATCTAGCATGCACTCTAATCTAGGTAAGGAAAAGACAAGACACACTTCCCCCAAATAGAGGAAGTAGAAAAAATGTGGGAGGCTTAAGCCCACTAGTCATTTTTTATTAATGATTACAATAAGAGGGATTTTAACCCTTGAAAATAAATTAAGAAAGAAAACTAAAGAAAGAAGCCTTAATGGCTTTTACAAGGATGCAAATTATGTTTAGTATTTGTCTTCTTGGTTTTTTGCAATTTCTTCAATCTTCAAGTCCTTCTTGGTTCACTTTTCCTCTTCGATGTCTGCACAAAACCAACAAGTACTCATGCACCCATTATTTGTTAGACAAAAATAAAACTAATCTAAGTGCAAAAATAAAAAAAAATTAATGCAAAAATTTAGTGTTTTTTTGAACCAAAACAAGGAAAAAATTATAATGCAACAAAGAGGGAAGAGAGGCTGAAAGAGATGAAGAAATGGGGCAGTCAATAAGAAGTGAAAGATGGCTGCAACAAAGGTGAAGGATAGATGCTCAAAAATAAGGAAATAAGGGTGAAAAAAGAGTGGAAAACGATGAAAAATAAGTGCCCCAAAAGTAGCTGCAAAGGTGCCAAAAATGGTTGAAAATAGGCATGAAAGAGGGCAGCCAACTAAGAGAAAAGTTGGCTGCAAAATTTTGGCAAATAGGAAATCCAAACAAAGTGAAGTATGGCTGCAAACAAAAAGAGAAAGAGGGCAGCAAAGAGTGGAGAAAAAGAGAGCAAAAAAGCAAGGAAAAACAGAGTGAAAACAGATAAAACGAGGAGGGAAAAAGATGAGCAAAAAGGTAAAAGAGTGAGGGCAAAAGAAGCAAGCGGAAAAGAGGAAAGAAGAGATGGATAAAGAGGGCAAAGAGAGAGAAGAAGAAGAAGGAATGGTGGATCTTATAAGCAAGGGCTGGGGTAATGTATCTTATATTTCATTGTTGAACAATAAAGAACTCTTCCAGAATCACACATCATTGAGCCAAGTTGTTCTTAACTTATTATATGGAGTCTGGACCAGTGTTACAAATATCGCCCGATAAATCGCGCGTTGCCGAGAAATCGCGATTTTTACTGAGCGGCGATTTTTTAAGAGAAAATCGGGCACCAATATCGGGCCGATTTTTGTCCGAAATATCGCCGGAAAATCGCCGTCGACTCACGATTTCCTGACAGGGCAAAAAAAAAATTAAAAAGTTCATTTTTTTACGTTTTATGCCCGCGGTTATGGGTTAATTTGCTCATTTGGTCGCCGCTACAGAGGTCAAGAGGAGAGCCGGCGATTAGGGTGCAGCTGAAGGTAAGTAAATGTCACATTTTTTTTCATTAAAATTTTGAATGCCTCCAGAGTCCACCGTGTGCCTCTGTCCGCGCCCGGCTTCCAATTCCTCGCCCAACCCACTCCATAGCCGCCAGCGTCTCTGTGAAATTTCTAACAAAAAATTCTCACCAAAACCCCCAAAGCGACTAGTTGAAGAAATCAGTTTCATACATCAATAAACAAGTATGATTTTACCTTGTAGACAACTCATAGAAGAAAGTGAGAGGAGAAATCCAACTACTCATAACATAAGGGATACCATAAAAAAATTTCAAAACTCAGAACTCTCTTGTATAACTGTAGCAAACTGTCTCTTACAAAATAAGCCTCAATTTCTTTTTAAATATGAAGAGAGAGAAAAATCACTAACTCTAAAATGATTGAGGATTGAGATCTTCATTTGATTCTCACCCTTTATGTCAATCGCTGAGATTAAAACATTATTTGCTGAGTTTACATGTTGGAAATCACACCCTTTGGGTGAGGGGCGCACTTGTTCAAATAGGCACAAGTGGGACCAAAAATTATAAGAGGATTACATCAAATGTTTAGTTGGACCATGACAAATACATCATTGCTGAGTCATTAGCTGAATTGGATGGCTGAGATGCAAAAGAAATGGATGAGAATGAGTCAATCCTGTTTTTTATTTTTATT
>LPNX010035976.1:42315-68807 GCA_001517045.1 Pseudotsuga menziesii
CTTTGGTCTGGACTGTCTCTCCCTATATAAGCTAGGAGAGGCAGCCTATCTGCCTTGGTTTAATTCTTAGGAGGCTCTACATCTTTTCTAAAAATTCCAATTATGGCTGAATTCTATGTTGCCAATTTTGCACTAAATTCTGTGATCTTGCCCAAATGAAAGGGAATATAGAATTCCCATTAGAGTTGCATGGAATCTCTTTTTCAAAAAAGAAAGACATCCTATCAACCTGGTGGTGTCCCAAGCACTTCACCAAACCGTTTGACCATATTACAAGATCATAAAAGTACGTCATGCACAGTTGAGCTTTAATCCTTCCATACCAGATCAAAAGAACCAACATGTACTATTTTTCACAAAGGCAATTGTACTTATGTCATTGAAATTTCAGACCTCTATGATTTTATTCTTATTTACTCAGCTCACTGCATAGAGAACTATTTGACATTTGCATTCGAGTGTATCAAACACATTGCATTTTGTTCAATTTTCAAAATAGTGCATTTGCTTGCTACCTTGCAGTCATAATATTGGAGTCGAAATATTTTACCCTTCTAAAGTGTTCTCCTATCATTGGGATCAAAACTCGTCGACTTTGTTCTTAGATATTGTTGTCCGTCGAATGCACACTGTCAGCAGAAATCTTTTGGACTGACGTTTCCCTAAGCGAGAAAGGTGTGGCCTTGGGGGCAAGCAAAGAACCAGGTGCTGTCACCTGATTCCAGCTCCTCTGTTTAGGCTAACTCCTAACGATGCCAAGGGGGGTAGTCCCTAAAAAGGTTGTCTAAGGATTTTGTTTAAAGTGTTCTTAGATGGAAGATGAGAATTAGTGTTGTTTAAGAGTTTTTTGATATACACAATAACCAATTACGTAATCCACGTTGCTATTTGCAAAACACGATATGAATAATAAGACGAAGATTAAAGCATCCACACATGAATAACTTAGAAATAAACGGACAAATGGTCCAAGCAAGATAATATGAAAATTAACAGACCAGTTCCTTAAATGGAGTCAAAATGCTGGGGATACTGCAATACAAATCTTTGGTGTTTGTGAGATCATCTTGCAAATGCTTCTTGGTATGATTTTATTGTGTATTTTTATGAGTGAGGTTGATTATTAAGTGGGAAAGGGATCTCCAAGATATACCTTTCGGTACGGGAGATATGTCCAAAACCCTTAACCAATGCAGCTACCCGCAAGGAATATGTAGGTTGGTCCGGAGTCTCTGAAACTATGTTCAGCACTACACCGGAAGGGTGTAACCTAACTAGCGCCTCGAGGTCACTGACCAGGTGTTGTTGTCTGTCGATTGCACACCAGCAGCAGAAATCTTCCGAAAGCTATCTCCTCACTTAAGAAAGTGGGAGAGGTGTGACCTTGGGGGCAAGCACAGAGTCAGGTACTGTCACCTACTCCTAGCTCCTCCGTTTAGGCTAACTCCTAATGAAGCCAAGGGGGGTAGTCTCTACAAAAGAGTTTCTATGGCTCTTAAGTTGTTAAAGTGTTTTAAAAGGTTGCGGATGCGGATGGGTGTTGTTTAAGAGTTATTGTGATTTAAAGGTGTTTGTTTATTATGAGTTTGACACATAAATCAAAGCAATCCACGTTGTTAGCAAGAGATTAAAAGATAAGTAATGATTCCAGACTTAATTAATTATGCATTCACAGATAGAAATTAAAACAGGCCATAGACAATTGATCCAAACATAATAATTATGCAGATTACAAAACCAGTGCCTTATGGAGTCAAAATAATGAAATGTGCAAAGAATTAAATAACAAATCTTGAAATCAAACTAGTGAATATTAGGTTGTGCGAGTGCTCTTAGTAGATTTTAAGAATTTTAAGTGCTCTTGATTAGGGTGTCAACGAAGGTTTGTCAAAAATCCGGGAGAATATTCCAAGTTCAATTCGTTGAAGACATGACGGGCCTGCCCAGTATCCCAGGCTGGTATCGCAGAGATTGACCAACTAGCTGAGAAGCTTAGACAATGGGGGTTTCGACGCCTCTACTAAGAAGTACTTTAGAAAATTCCCTACAACATCGGTGGGTTGGTTACAGGGTTTAAGTTTCATTACGTTTTTCTTGCAAGATTAGAAATCCAATGTCGTTTCTGGGTACTTCAATTTTGAGATCGGTCAAAGCATACTCCGGCAAGGAGAAAACGAAGTTAATTAATTAGGGGGTGTTTGTTGCAAATTTTATTAAGTTAATTAATTAAGACCCTCCGACAATGGTTCAAGAGACTTAACTAATCTATAATGCCTAATGCAAGGATGTGCAATTCTAAGTATGCTCTCCGATAGAGAGTGCTCTTGACTTGTGTTAATGCATGTTCAAGAGACCTAATTAATTTGTTAAAATTAAAAGAAACACAAAGATCTAAACAACCCAAGAGTCTCTTTCAGGCCTTTTAGGGCCCTAATCGGGAAAGCAAGGGGGTAAGCAAAACTCTATCAAAAAGGTGAAGAAATAATGCATTAACCAAGTAGATAATCAGAGAGACATTTTACTTCACTTTTCATGGATGATGATCTAATGAGCAATTAATCAAACAAATTTTTCTTTTCTGCTAACTTTTATGCAAGCAAAAATGAAATCAAACCTAACCTAGCATGAGAACAGATTGCTTAAGAGGAAACTAGCAAAAATATACTAATGAAATCAAATCTAACTAAGCTTTTTAACAACTCGAAACTGATTACCCTATTCTACTTTCACCATTTATTTATTTTGTAGGTATAAAGCAAATTGAAAAAATGAAATATGGACAATGGCGATACAGGCTTCCCCCAAATGGAGGAAGTGGGGTGTGGGAGTCTTAATCCCACTTACTCTTTTATTAATTCTTTACAATGCCTTTCCTTTGATGCTTTTTGCCTCTTTTCCTATCTTTGGAAGGCTTCCGGATCAAGCTGAGAAAGGGGGATTATGAGTCTTTTTTAAGCTTTGAATCTTCAATTTTTTGCCAGCACTTCCGTTGTACCTGTCACAAAAGTAAAAAATCAGCAAGCTAACAATACTAAAAAGTGATAGGAAAGATAATGCAAAAATAAAAAAAAATTGAAAAAAAATTTTGTACATAGAAAAATTTTGGAAATTTTGCATGGAAAGTACAAACTTCTTCCTAGATCTAATGAATAATATTAGATCTAACACAGCCTAAAGAAGATAGATCTAAATATAAACAATGCAAGAGTGGATCTACTTCTTAAGCAATGCAAAACAAGAAAAAGGAAAGGGTAAAGAAGAAGGGGTTCTTGTGGATGGAACACAAGAGCGGAAGAGAAGTTTCCAGCTTTCTTTTGTAAGAGAAGAATACGATCTGTGTAGGTCCTGCAATCACAAAGTGTTAACAAAGGGGTTGCTTGAAGCTTGGGCTAGATGTAGCTGAACTCACACCCTTCTTCAACCTGTGAAACCTAATAACACCAAAACTCAAACACAAAGTGAGATCAAATCATATGAAAGTATGCTAAGAGAATTAAATCAGGATCAATACTACGTATTAATGACTACTCATGTTCATCAAGATTTTAATTTACTTTGCATAAATAATCAACTTGAAACATCAAATGATTACTCTACCGTGCCAACAGTGGCCCTTTTGAGCTTTAACAAAATAAACTTGATCTCATTCAAAGTATTTAAAAGCAAAGGGTTAGAAGCAATGTCACCTCAACCATGAAATGTAAACCACATGCAAAGAGCTCGTAGACCTCCAAAGTCGAAATTCTTATTAAAAAATTCAAAGCAAAGCCTAATACAATTTCTACAGAGTAACTCTGCCACAAAAGTTCCACCCTGATAGAGCTAAAGAAGCCTCTATTTATACAATGAGAGAAGACCCAAAACCCTACAACCAGAAATCCAGACTTAACCAGCTCAGCACACCACTGAGAGTGTTATCCAACTTTTTGTACCATAGTTGGGTTACCCGAGGAGCCGCCAGTTGACAAACACGTTCAATGTTTGATTCCAGTGTATCAGTTGATCCGCCTTCATGTCTAGCAAATATTGGCTAGCCCGTTTTTCATTTGAATAATTTTGACCATGGCCTCGCGGGGTTTGTAATAAAATGTGTTAGTAGGGTATTTTGAGTGGTTCGGTCTCCTAAGACGTAGAATCTCAACTAAGGTATTCCAGAGAGTTTTTTGCCCTTCACAATTATGCTTTGCCTATAGCCGAGTATAATTGACAAGGTTTTCTCCCGCTTCCTCCAAAGCTGAAATGCCCGATTTTAAATTATGGGCCTTAGAGGGTTATTAGAGCCCAACTAAGTGTTTATAAACCTACTAGGCATTGTTAAAATAGAGCATGGTCTTGTCCTAAGTCAATGGACCTTTAAAAAAAAATTACCGAAGGAGTTACAAAAAAAAAAAAAAAAATTAATTTTTTAATTATTTCCCTAAGTTTTTTTATTAATTTTCCCATAAATTAATTGGAAAAATCCCGTTTGTGATAAGTTAGTCATCTGGACCCCGTTTTCAGTGATTGAAGGCTCTAGCCTTAAGCCAAAAATCATTCTTGATCGACCAGCTAGTCAGATCCAACTTTCAGATCATCAATCGGACACATAACGCTCTTTTTATCAAAAAAATCATTTTCAAGGAAAAAAATGATTATTTTGGAGAAAAACCAAATCTCTCCAAATTAATCCAAATTCAGCGAAATAAAAGGCTAAATGACATGGCACGGAGCATTTATGATGATTCCAATCAATATCGGTCAGTTTTAGATCAAGCATCGGAGTGTAGCAGTTGAACTATCAATCAGAAATTTGCCCTCTTTGGTCAAATCCATTTTTGGTTGAAGTGTGGGTTATCTATTGGTTGGGTGATCATTACGAGGGAGGATGAGCCACCTCACCCCCCCTCATTACTTCAGCACTTAGTTGCAGCTCAGTTCAACTCCAAATCATCATGCCGAGCTCATTCAATTACTCTGGTGTTACTCTTAGTTTGGTTTTAGGGTTTTAACCTTCTCTCTTTGTATAAATAGAGGCTCTTTAAGCTCTATTATGATGGAGAGTTTGACATAGAAACTCTGTTGGATTTTGTAAGCTTCTTTTGTTAATCAAATATTGAGACTTTGGAGGTCATTTGATGGGCTTTTGGCATTGTGTCTTCATCGAACATCCTATGTGAAATAATATCTCTTTCACCCTACCCTTGTATTGCAATTTGATTATTATGTTTATTGAAGACCAACAATCTAGTACTTAGGCTTCTAATCAAATCTGCATTGAATGTTTGTGTCTTCAGGGATTGCATCTAATAGGAGCTTTCAGCATCTAATACCTTCACCATACAAGTGTTCCATTATTAATATATTTTGTTTGCAGGGTTGCAAGCGATTCCGGATCTTTCTTGCCTTCTCCAACAAACTTCAAAAAATTATCTTGGTTACATTTGTTATTACAAGTGGATCTCTATTTTTAAGGTTCTATCCTACCTCTTTTCCACTTTTGTAAAAGTTATCAAGTCATTTAAATCTTTATTTCAAGCTTGCTTGGCTTCTAGTAAGTTAGATCTAGGCTTTCTGGCCTTAGATCTACTTTTTCAAAGCTAGATCCATCTTTCTAAAAGCCCACTTTTAAAGATCTAGTTTCATTTCCATTTTTGTAAATCCATCTTTCTTTTTGCCTTGGAAAACGTGCACGAGTTTTCTCAAAAAAACGTGCAAATTTTCCACTTTTAGGCTTGCTGGTTTTTTGTGTGTTTTTTCTTTTTTTTTAATTCAGGAAATTCATAAAATCAGAAATTTTTTTCGAAAACTTTCCAAAATTATTTTTTCAAGTTTTTTGTACTTTTTCTCGAAAAACGTGTCATTTCAAGCTTACTGTTTTTTGGCTGATTTTTGACATTTTTCTACTATTTTTCAATTCTGGAAATTAGCCTAAAAATCAAAAAAAATTTCAAAAATTTTATTTTTTAATTGACTTTTTTTCTCGAAAAACGTGCAATTTCAAGCTTGCTGTGTTTTTGCTAATTTTTGACATTTTTCTGCTATTTTTCAATTCTGGAAATTAGCCTAAAATGTATAAAAATCTTTAAATTTAAATTCGCAAAAAGTCTCAAGTCGTTTCGTCAAAAATCGTGCATTTTACATAAAAATCGGTGAGTTTGCATGGTCATTTCCAAGTTTTGATTTTGGATCTCATTCCATGGTTTCCTAACACTCTTACTAGTCTTTGTTTAGATCTCTTACCCACAGGTAAACTAAAAGCAAAACCAAGCAATAAAGAGCAAGCAAAACTAGATCCAAAGACAAGGATCCAAAACCAAAAAGAAGTCATTCTCCTTTGTTGTACAAACTCATAAGAGTTTTTTCATTTTTACTTAAGTTAGTTCTCAAAAGTCCTTACAAGGGTTAAATTCCCAAGGCATTTGTACCTCATTAATAAAACAAGGCTAAGTGGGATAAGACCTCCCATACTTGGTTTTTCTTCCCCATTTGGGAAAGAGTGTTTTTTGTTCTTAGCTTAGATTTATTTCAAGTACTTAGAGTAGTTTCAATTTTTGGAAAGTAGATACTAATTGTTAGTTTAGTCATTTCATCTTTTGTTTATTTGAGCTACATCATCTTTATGTTCTTATTTCAAGCTGCTTGTCTTTTAAACAAAGAACTAAAGTCTCTTGAACTTGCAATAACACAAGTCAAGAGCACTCTCTGTCGGAGAGCATTCCCACTGCATTATCCTTGCATCAAGCATATAGTTTAGTTAAAGTCTCTTGAACTTCCGTCATAAGACGAATTCAAGAGCGCTCTCTGTCGAAGAGTTGAACTGTGTGCTCCTAATAATAAAATCTTTCCACTCACATTCCCTCTAATTAATTTACTTCGTTGATATCCTTCACCTAGTATGCTCTGTCGACTTTCGAGTTGGGCTCGTACTCAGAACGGTGAATGGACTTGCTAAGACCGCAATAACAACACAAATTAAAACTTTTACCCCATAACCAACGCACCGGCGTTGTCTCGATAAATACTCAGGTAGTGGGCAAATTCCAAGTGTGGGCACCGGGCAACCCAATCTGGACACTCGCTGGTTAAGTTACTGAACACCTAGCTTGTGATTCCAGACAAGTCCCGTCATGTCTTCGAACGGAGCCACTGAAAGTATTTCCGGTTAGGTTTCCTAGACACCTTAAGCAAGATCATCGTTAAAATCCTTTAAACTTATCAAGAGCACTCGCACAATTTAACATTCACTGGTTTAATTTCTAGACGTATGTTTAATTCTCTGGCACATTTCAGCTTCATTGACTCCATAAGGCACTGGTCCTTGTTTTGTTTTGCATAATTATATTATTTGATCAATTGTATATGGCTTAGTATAATTGTTATCGCTGAATGCTTAATTGAAGTCTAGAATTTAAATTTATCTTTCAATCTCTTGTTGCAACGTGGATTGCTCTTTGATCTTGTGTCACATTCATAATAAGTAAAACACTTTTGAATCATAAAAACTCCTAAACAACACCCATCCGCATCCGCAACCTTTAAAAAACACTTTAACAACCAAAGAGTCATAGAAACTCTTTTGTAAGGACTACCCCCCTTTGCTTCGTTAGGAGTTAGCCTAAACGGAGGAGCTAGGAGTAGGTGCAAGTACCTAGCTCTATGCTTGGCTCCAAGGTCACACCTCTCCCACTTTCCTAAGTGAGGAGACAGCTTTCAATTGATTTCTGCTGCTGGTGTGCAATCGGCGAACAACAGAGAGCACAAAACTGAACCTGGAGAGTTAAGAGTGAGGGGAGGCCTCCACCTAGGCGAGGCGCCCCCACTCCAACCCTAAGCACTGAAACCAAGCCACAGATGAGTCCACACGAGTGATGACGCCCTCATGAGGAGAGAGGGGCGTGAGCATGAGGAGAGGGCGTGAGCAAGTAGGTGAAGGCGTGAGCTAAGTATGGAGTAGCCACATCTAGGTATGGAGGAGCCGCTGCTAATAGATCATAAGTGTAATCACCAGTTCCTGCCTCGATCAAAACATCAAGCCAATGAATACTCTCCATCTCATCCAATTTATGAGTTTAGTTGGAGATGACAAGACCGTTAACTGAATATATCTTTAATGCTCACTGAATGCTGACTTCTGTTAACTCCAATCATCATAAATGCCCATTGACATGTCATTCTGCATTTCATTTCACTGAATTTGGATTAATTTGGAGAGTTTTGGATTTTCTCCAAAATAATCATTTTTTATTAAATAATCAATTTTTTCCCCAAAAATGACTTTTTTGAGAAAATATGCATTATGTGGCCAAATGATGATCTGAAAGTTGGATCTGGCTAGCTGGCCGATCAAGAATGATTTTTGGCTTAAGGTTAGAGCCTTCAATCACTGAATTCAGATTCCGGATGACTAACTTATTACAATTTGAATTTTTCCATTTAAATTATGGAAAAATTTAATTAAAAACTTACGAAAAATTTTAAAAATTAAAAATTAAAAAATAAAAATTTTGACGCGTCCGATAAAAAAATTTCAAATTTTTTCTGAGGGTCATAGTGACTTAGGACATGACCATAGTCTATTCTAACAATGTCTAGTAGGTTTATATATACTCAGTTGGGCTCTAATAACCCCCCAAGGCCCAGAATTCAAAATCGGGCATTCCAGCTTTGGAGGAAGCGGAAAAAAACCTCGTCAATTATACTCTGCTATAGGCAAAACATAATTGTCAAGGGAAAAAAACTCCCTGGAATACCTTAGTTGAAATTCTGCGTCTTAGGAGACCAGACCACTCAAAACACCCTACTAGCACATTTTATTACAAACCCCGCGGGACCATGGTCATAATTATTCAAACAAAAAACTGACATTAGAGGAAATTTCAACTCAAAGTGGGCCTTTTAACTTTTATTCAAATTCCATGTCATCATGTGTTAGCCAATGAAATTGCTTTAAATTTGAAATACCGTATAGGTCTTAAACATTTTTTTAATATAAATTTGGGGATAGGTATCATAAAAAGAACTACTTTTTTTGTTTGTATTTTTGACATATCTCCTCGTGTTTTTACTCAAATTTCGATCGGGAGAGCTCGTTGGATGCGGAATTAAATTCCGCATCCAACGAGTACCCACTCGGCATATTTTTGACGCACCCCGCTACCCCAAAAACAAGAAATACCTGAAAAAACGAAATGATTGCTACCCCAAAAACAAGAAATACCTGAAAAAACGAAATGATGATGTCATCATTTCGTTTTTTCAGGTATTTCTTGTTTTTGGGGTAGCGAGGTGCGTCAAAAGTATGCCGAGTGGGTACTCGTTGGATGTGGAATTTAATTCCGCATCCAACGAGCTCTCCCGATCGAAATTTGAGTAAAAACACGGGAAGATATGTCAAAAATACAAACAAAAAAGTAGTTTTTTTCTTTTCTTCCTCCAAAATTAATAAATATTATTTTATTATTTTAACTATTATTTTATTAGTTCATTTTAGGAGGCCCATTTTGAGTTAAAATTTCCTCTAATGCTAGCCAAAACAGGCTAGACACAAAGGTGGATCATCTGATACACTAGAATCAAGCATTTATCATGTTTGTCAATTGGCGGCTCTTTAGCTAATCCAACTATGGTACAAATAAGTGGATAACACCTGCTTCCTTTGGGTCTTTTGCCACCACAACGACTTAAATCTAGGCGTTGGATTTTCCCCTGGGGAAAGTGGTAAATTTTATTATGGTTCTACTTGGAATTAAGCGTAAGAATTAATAAGTTACAGTGCTTCTGGGTATCCCGTACAAGTAAAGCATATACACTGTAGAAGGATAAGTTCCAATTTTAAAGAGTGAATGTGAGTTGCAAATTTTATTAACAATCACAACTCTTCGACAGAGAGTGCTCTTGATCCACCTTATGGCGAGATTCAAGAGTCTTATCTAACCTACTATGATAATGCAATGCAAGTGCTATCCGATAGAGAGTGCTCTTGACTTGTCTTATGACAGGTTCAAGACTCTTTGGGTTCTTTTTATGAATAATTAGAAAAGCACATGAAATAAGAAGCATGCAAGCGAAGATTAAAACTAGCAATTAGTGGAAAACAAACTAAATCTAGCATGCACTCTAATCTAGGTAAGGAAAAGACAAGAAAACAAACTAAATCTAGCATGCACTCTAATCTAGGTAAGGAAAAGACAAGACACACTTCCTCTAAATAGGGGAAGTAGAAAAAATGTGGGAGGCTTAACTCCACTAGTCCTTTTTTATTAATGATTACAATAAGAGGGATTTTAACCCTTGAAAAGAAAGCAAGAAATAAAACTAAAGAAAGAAGCCTTAATGGCTTTTACAAGGATGCAAATTATGCTTGGTATTTGTCTTCTTGGTTTTTTGCAATTTCTTCAATCTTCAAATTTTTCTTGGTTCACTTTTCCTCTTTGATGTCTACACAAACCCAACAAGTACTCATGCACCCATTATTTGTTAGACAAAAATAAAACTAATCTAAGTGCAAAAATAAAATAAAAAATCAATGCAAAAATTTAGTGTTTTTTTGAACTAAAACTAGGCAAAAATTATAATGCAACAAAGAGGGAAGAGAGGCTAAAGAGATGAAGAAATGGGGCAGTCAATAAAAAGCGAAAGATGGCTGCAACAAAGGTGAAGGAAAGATGCTCAAAAATAAGGAAATAAGGGTGAAAAGAGAATGGAAAATGATGAAAAATAAATGCCCCAAAAGTGGCTGCAAAGGTGCCAAAAATGGTTGAAAATGGGTGTAAAAGAGGGCAGCCAACTAAGAGAATAGTTGGCTGCAAAACTTTGGAAGATAGGACAGCCAAACAAAGTGAAGTATGGCTGCAAACAAAAAGAGAAAGAGAGCAGCGAAGAGTGGAGAAAAAGAGAGCAAAAATGCAAGAAAAAACAGGGTGAAAATAGATAAAACGAAGAGGGAAAAAGATGAGCAAAAAGGTAAAAGAGTGAGGGCAAAAGAAGAAAGCTGAAAAGAGGAAAGAAGAGATGGATAAAGAGGACAAAGAGAGAGAAGAAGAAGCAGGAAGGGTGAATCTTATAACCAAGGAAAAGACTTTTTAAGTTTTGAATAAGAGAGGTAAGAAGGAGCCCCTTTTTAGCCATGTGTTTTTTAAGCTGGATTAAGTGCTCTGAAGAACCTACATGGTGAAAGTATTAGACTAATAACTCTTGATGAGAAACCGGTTGAACTTCAACCCCTCTTCCCTTGGTGATTCCTGAAACCAAAACAACTCAATACAAGCAAACGATATCAAATGCTATGATGTAATAATGAAAATAAATACTTGAAAGGCATTGGTATAACTGACTACTTCCTGCCCGCTTCAAACATATAATGAATATTGCATAGATAACCAAGTTTAGAAATTAAATGGCTACCCTACCGTGCTAGATTTATAGCCCTCATGAGCTAACATTGATCAAATATTTACTAAAATGAAGAGAGTAGGGTAAGAACGAGATCACCTCGCAAGATGAAAATCACATACAAAAAGCCCACGCATAGACCTCCAAAATCACTTTATTCCATTATCAAATATTGGTTAAAATCTTGGCAAAGTTCTCTTGCAAATTCTCCATATGCAAATGGGAAGAAGAGACTCTTATTTATACAAAAAATAGAGAAAGATAGGGCTTAAAACCCTAAATCAGGACTCGGCATCAGAAGAGCACACTACGGTGATTGGATGGGCTCGACAAACTGATTCAGAGTTGAACTGAGTTGTAAGTGAGTGCTGGAGTAATGAGGGGGGCTGAGGTGGCTCAATCCCCCTCGGTCCTATCACCTAGCCAATAAATGAACAACACTTAACAAATTGAACTGCCAGCTAAAGGATGGCGAAATTCTGATTGAGAGTTTCACTGTTGCACTCCGATACTTGATCTGAAACCGATTGATACTGATTGGAATCATCTCCAATAAATTAAGCCAAGCTAATTAGCCCTTTATTTTATTCAATTTGGCATTTTTTGGAGATTTTTTATTTTCTCCAATTTATTATTTTTTATTATTTTGATTAATATTTCTCTTTTTTGGTTCTTTGAGAAAATATTAATTTCAAGGCCAAATAATAGTCTGAAACTTAGGATAAGTGTGTCTAGGGGTTAAACGAGTGTTTTGATTTAGAAAATAAGTGTTTATTTGCCAAAAACCCACCCCAGACCACTTAATTATTACAAATTGAAAATTTTCAATTAAACCATGGTCAAAATGGTTTAATTAATTGAAAATTTTAATTAATTCTCTATAGTCCAAAAATAAAAAATAAAAAACTCAACGCCGCTGGTAAAAAAAATTTCGAACAATTTTCTAAAGCATCCCGAGGCTTAGGAAATGACCACAAAACATACCAATAGTGTCTAGTAGGTTCATATTTACTAGTTGGACTCTAATAACCCCCCAAGGCCCAAATTTCAAAATCGAGCATTCCAACTATGGAGGAAGCGGGATAAAAACTCATCGATTATACTCGGCTAAAAGCAAAGCATAATTGATCGAGGAAAAAACTCCCTGGAATACCTTAGTTGAAAATTACGTCTTAGGAGACCGAGCCACTCAAAACTCCTACTAGCACACTTTATTACAAAAACCCCATGGGGCATGGTCATTTCAGCATAAAAATAAAAATGACTAGCCAAAATTGGCTAAGCAAAACATTATGAACTTATGTTGCACTAGATATGAACATTGACCATGTTCATCAAATGGTGGCTCAACAGGAGGCTCAACTATTGTACACAATAATTGGTAAGAGATATCATTCATTAGCACATTGAGAGACCACTTTAGTGTTAAGATTATATTATTTATACTCAAATAATGCATTGACCATGTTGCAGTGCAATAAATTCCAAAAATAGACTATGTATTTACCCTTCAACCCATTGTTGTAAGAAGTAAACATCTCACAACCCTGTGTTGCAAGGAGTGAAAACATAACCCATGACTGTAGAGAGAAAAGGATTTATAGTAACACTTAACTATTATAGGGAGGAAAGGTCCCATGACCAACTATTGTGGCACATGGGGAGTGAAGATTCCACAATTGTAACCAGTTGTTGCAGGAACTGAAGACTTTGCAAGATATTGTTGAGTTCCCATGATCCACTGCGGTGGCCCATGGGGAGTAAAGATTCCACAATTGTAACCAGTTGTCGCAAGAACTGAAGACTTTGCAGGATATTATTGTAGGGAATGAAGACCTAACAGACCACTGATGCATGGATATGAAGAACCCAAAACCCATCATTGTGAGCTAAAATAGTTGTAGAAGTCCCAGATACAGTATTGAATACTTTTGAACAACAACAAAGACACAATTTGCTAGACTTTACAATGTAAAATGGCTTGAAGCTCGATGAATCGTCAATAAACAAAACACTAGTAAAACAAAAAAATTGAATTGACTAGTTTGGCCCATTATCCCAAGTCCCTAAGTAGTTAGAAAGAGAACTAGTTTATGTCATGTCCCCTCAATTTTGATCATCAAAGTGTTGACCATGTTGAAACTCCTAGGTTTCAAATTGACATTAATTATTTATCCTAGGGAAATTTTGCTAATAATTATTATTGAGGCATGTTTTAAGTTTTATTTATCATGATTATTTAATATGCAATTTAATGATGTGGAAATGAGTTTTCCATGTCAGGGGGGCTCATTGGGCAAGTCAACTTGCCAAAGTGAAAGAATTGGAAACTCTCTAACAAAAGCAGTCAGGGAGGAAAAGGGAAAGTGCCCAAAAGCCACAGAAAAGCAGTCAGAGATAAAAGCAAGAAACATTAGACAAGGAGAGCGCAGTTTCCTTTTGGAGACTCAGAAAATTTGTCAGAACAAAAGTAGGAAAGTTTCAGCAAAGGAGGGCGCAGTTTCTTTTTGGAGACTCAATCTCAAAAGCAGGGAAAAGCATAAAGTTGTCAGGGATAAAAGCAACAACTCTTTGACTAAGGAAGGCGCAGTTGCTAAGTCAGATGGATGACTTGGGCAAGGAATCATCTCCACATGGCCCTACATTCCAAGATTGCTCAAGGAGGGTGCATGACTTGGCTAGGGTTAGGGTTTTATGTGGATGACTTGCTCTCACAGGTCATCAATTGCCTCTACTTGCGAAACAGGTCACCCAAAGATCTATTAAAGAACAATCCGAGCTCATTCACATAGTTTGGTTGATGAATTAATTGATTCATGCTTATGTGAGCATAGTCTTCTGAGTGATGTACCTCAGATCTTTGGGAGAGGAGCCCCAAATCTTTCATTTCCCACTCCTCCATTCTCATTCCTTTCTCATTACAGGTGTGGAGCACTCGATGGTCAGCCAATGAGATCATATCAGTCATATTTTGCAGCCTCCATCTTAGTCAAGTTGAGCTCCAGTGAAGCCCAAGCTTCACCTACACTCTCATTCAGTCTATAGTCAGATTTTGGGCCTCCTTCCCATTGTTTTGAGTTTTCTTATGGAGTGGTCAGTCCTTATACTTCCCTTGATGTGTATTAGCTGATAAACACTGTTATTTATCTATGTCATGTTGTAATAATTCTGTCCATCAAGCTTGTAAACTCGGTTTTCCATGTATAAGCTTAAATTGTCATTGAAATGGGGGGATTTGATCAGTCTAGTGCAATAATGAGTAAAGGGTTATGGGCATGAGTTTATATGTTCATTAAAGTTGTATTATTCTCCGTCGGATTTCATTTTGTGTAATGAATCCATTCTTCTATGAAATTCATGCTTAATTCTACACCCTAGCTAGATCACTAGTTATAATTAACTAGTTTTACAGTTTCTGCAATTAAAAGAGTTCCACCCACTCATTTTCGATTCTGCAAGTTGCTAAGTGTCATTGATAGACCCCTCTTTCCATACATACTTCTAGAGTGCAAATTCGTTGGGGTCATACAGTGATTTGGTATCCTCCATTGCGCAAGGCTTCTCTAGTCCAAAATTGCCAAAAATTCCCAATTCACTCCTAAACTCCCCAATCTGCTCCAGAACCATTCTGAACTGTCTCAAACATTATTTGCAGCTATATAAATGTCAGACAACACCTCTGTGCCTTTCCCCAAGCCCTTGGTCGAAAGGGCTAAATAAACTTTCCTAGTTTCACGGTTGGGTGACCTAGAAGCAGGTGATTAAGTTTCTGCATAGTGGACTATGAAACCTGAATGGTCCCCAATCTAAATGTGTTAGGGAAGGTGAATTCAATGTTCTGAAACTTACCTTGGTTGCTTCCCCCTGCCATCTCCCTTGCATACAAATTTCTCAGCAAAATACCTTCATTTCCCTAGTCAGAAATTTTACTAAGTATCTGCAAGTGTCATATCAGAAACTTTAATTAATTTTGCAGAAATATTATTGATCTAATTTGCATATTAGACCTCGGATCATTACAGTGGTATCAGAGCATGGTCCTCCATACCTGCTCTTGATATACATCAATGGGTCCAAAATTTAATTATGATTCTAAAAGAAGGGCCTCTGTAGAAGAGGAGGTGGAATCAGTGGAAGGGAAATTCCACGAAGAGAGAGATGAAAAGGATGAGTTCAGGAACTTTGTAAACATGTTGAAAGGTCTGCAAGACATTTCAACAAATATCATTCAATCTAGTCAAGAGACCAAAGAGTTCCTAGCTAAGAAGTTGGATTCTAAGGATGGAGAAGGGAGTAGCATAGGCTCCCAGTATGAAGAGAGAAAGTTCATTGGGGAATCTATATTCTCAAAGACAGGGCCTCAGAATAGGCCTATGGAGTATAAAAGTGAACCTAAGTTGCAACCCCGACCTACCATGCCCAAGTTTGTAGAATGCCCTAAGGAAGACCTTGAAGTGCAGACTGAAACAGTTGCTTCATGGGAGGAAAAATTTGCTTCCTATCAAACCTTAAGTGATGAGTGCAGAAGGCTTCTTCCATTCAGAGATTTCTGTGAAACACAGTTTAGGGGGCAACCAAAAGGATTCCAAAGGTTTCCATATCAGAATTTCGAATTAAAGAATGCCATTGGCAGAATTACCCTACCATACTTTGATGGTACTTCCAAGTGCACATTGAGCCCTTGGATTCAAAAATGGACACCTATTTTCAACTGAATCCTATGGCATAGAGGGATTCCATCAAGTTAGAAGCCTTACATCTTGATGGGGAG
Source organism: Pseudotsuga menziesii (assembly GCA_001517045.1). Lineage (NCBI taxonomy): Eukaryota > Viridiplantae > Streptophyta > Pinopsida > Pinales > Pinaceae > Pseudotsuga > Pseudotsuga menziesii. Next base: position 58,457 of record LPNX010035976.1, read on the forward strand.
GCCATTGACTGGTGGTTTCATGGCATGAAGACCTTAGGCCATAATCAAGTAGTCACTTATGAAGAATTCACCCGGAGGTTGACAAAAACATTTGATCGAAGAGATCCTAATATCTCTTTCTGAGATTTGACACATGTCAGACAAGTGGGAACTCCTGAAGCCTACATCTCAGAGTTCCAAAAGGTGGTTGTAATGGTCACCAACATATCAGAAGCAAGGCTGATCCTTTTGTTTACAGAAGGACTGGTTGAACCTTTGAGAGGGCTGGTGAAAGCTTACCGACCTACAACTCTGCAAGAAGCAGTGAGCAAAACCAGATATTTGCAAGATGCAATTCTGAGGACCTAGTATCCTCCCAGACCATCTATGCCTACTAAATTTCAGAATCAAAGACCTCCTGTGAGAGATTACTCCTACAAAGATCATGATGAATTGAGGAGGAAAAAGCTCTGTTTTTCCTGTCAAGAACCTTCAGTTCCAGGCCACAAGTGTGTGAAAGGAAAATCAAACTATATTGAAGTATTCTCGGAAAGTGATGAAGAGGTGGTGGAAGAAGCTGAGATGGTTGATGGAGAGTATGAAACAACTAAAGAAGAGGAGCAGCTCTCTCAAACCAGCAGCAAAATTGCAGTACTCAGTGGAGTACCTCGGTTCCATACTCTAAGGCTGAAAGGAGTACTGCAAGGCCAAAAAATCACAGTCCTTGTTGATGGGGGTGCCACACATAATTTTATTGATGCTGCCCTGGTTGAGAAAAGAAAACTTCCGACTGAGTCCTTTGAAGGATTCACTGTGGTCATCCCGAGAAACCAGACCATGGAGTAATCAATGGATTCCAAATATGCAAGTGAATCTAGGAGATTACACTGTGAAAGCCAACTTTTATGTTGTCAATGTGGAAGACACCAACATGGTGTTGGGGATTCAATGGTTGTACTCTATTGGAGAGCACTCTGTGAATTACTAGATTCCCCAAATAAGTTTCAAGGATGCTGAAGGAAAATCAGTGGTGCTCAAAGACATGAATACTTACCCCAGCCAAGTAATTTCTGCCAAAAGCATGAGATCTGTTATGAGGCATGGGGACATTGATTGGGCTGTTGAATGCCAAATTAACATTGAGGGAACTACTGCCAAGGTTTCCTCACAGCCCAAAGACATAAAAAAATTGTCGCACAAGAAGGTTTTTCAAGACCTTCCACATGGCAGGCCACCTGACCGTGAGATTGAGCACAGAATCGAACTGGAAGCTAGTACACTTCCAATAAAAATCCACCCCTATAAGCATCCAAAGAGGTTGAGGATGAAATTGAGAAGGCCATCAAGGAGCTCCTTGAGTTGGGCCTCATTCGACCAAGCTCCATTTCTTTTGCTTCTTCGGTGGTTCTAGTGAAGAAGAAGGATGGGACATTCTAGATGTGCATAGATTACTGGGCCTTGAACAAGATGACCATAAAGAACTGGTACCCCATTCCCCGAATTGATGAGCTGATGGATGAGCTGCATGGAGCTAAGTTCTTCTCCAAAATAGATCTTCGGTCAGGGTACCACCAAATCAGAATGAGGGAAGAAGACATAAAGAAAACAACATTTCGTTGTCATTTTGGCCATTTTGAGTTTCTGGTCATGCCATTTGGCTTGACTAATGCCCCTGCAATCTTCCAATCATGCATGAACAAGGTGTTCAGTAAGCAACTCCGTAAGTATGTACTTGTCTTCTTTGATGATATTCTGATCTATAGCAGGACATGGGAGGAGCACCTGCACCACTTGGAGGAGGTACTCACTAGACTTGCAAATCTGTCCTTCTATGCCAAGATGTCTAAGTGTGAGTTTGGCATGACTGAATTGCTATATCTTGGCTATGTGATCTGCCAAGAAGGGGTCAAGCTGGACCAGAAAAGATAAGGGCCATATTGGAATGGGCAAGCCCAATGAACCTCACCGTACTTAAAGGCTTCATTGACCTCTGCAATTACTATCGTAAATTTGTCAAAGGATATTCCAAGTTCACTGCACCTTTGACAGATTTGACTAAGAAGGGTGCATTTAGTTGGAATGAGAAGGTTGAACAAGCTTTCCAAAAGTTGAAGGAGATATGAGCAGTTGTTTGGTACTTGCTTTACCATATTTTTCTAAACCTTTTGTACTGGAATGTGATTCCTCCGGTGAAGGCATTGGAGCTGTTCTGATGCAAGATAGGCACCCTATTGCATTCGAGACCTGAAAATTGCATCCACATGAAAGGATGTATTCGATCTATGACAAGGAGATGCTGGCCATTATGCATGCATTGGCCAAATTACGGCAGCACTTGGTAGGAGGTGAAGACTGATCACAACAGTCTTAGACACCTCCTAACCCAAAAGGAACTCAATGACAGGCAGCAGAAATGGGTGAGTAAAGTTCAGTCTTATGATTTTGATATTGAGTATAAAAAGGGGAAAATGAATGTTGTGGTTGATGCCCTCTCTTGTAATCCCACACTCTCTTTGTTGCAGATGCTAACTGAGTGGAAAATCCAATTGGCTACTAAATATTCTAAGGATCAGTTTGCTTATGAAGTTTTGGATGGGGTAAACCAGAATGAAGAGTACAAAGTACATGATGACCTCATCTACTACAAAAACTGAATTTTTTTAGCGCCCGAATCTGCACTGAAGAGGAAGATTTTGGAAGCTGCACATGATGCACCAGTGGCTGGACACCCTGGTTTCCTGAAGACTTACCGGAAGGTAAGGGAGAGATTTACTTGGAAGGGCCTTAAAGATGATGTTCTCATGCATGTGAAGGAATGTTTTGCTTGTCAACAAAACAAAGTGGAGCACACACACCCTGTTGGACTTCTCCAGCCTCTTCCTATTCCAGATCAAAAATGGGAAAGTGTCTCAAAAATGGGAAAGTGTCTCCATGGACTTTATCACTAGGCTGCCAAAGTCCCAATGGAAAGACAGTGTTTATGTAGTGGTTGACAGGTTGACAAAATATGCACACTTTTTTGTAGTAACATCCACTATTTCAGCTAGTGAGGTTGTTGCTCTATTCTTCAAGGATATTTTCAAGTTGCATGGATTACCTAGAATTATAATCAGTGACAGAGATAGTAAGTTCACTAGTGTTTTTTGGAAGGCATTGTTTGGACTGGTTGGAACAAACCTGAACATGAGCACAAGCTATCACCCCCAAACAGATGGACAAACTGAAAGGGTGAAACAATGGCTTGAAGGGTACCTCCGTAATTATGTTACAGGACAGGAAGGAGCTTGGGAAACGTGGATCCACCTGGGTGAGTTCTGTTATAATACCACATTTCATCTTTCTATCAGAATGACCCCCTTTATGGCCTTGTACAGGTATGAAGCTCCAATTTTTGTAGACTTAATGTTTGGAGACTGCAAGGCGCAAAACGCTAAAGATTAGTTACAAGAAGACCAAGATATTCTAAGGGCACTAAAGGACAATCTGCAAATGGCACAGAACCAGCAGAAGGTGTATGTAGACAAGCACCGAATTGACAAAGTGTTCCAAGTAGAAGACTTAGTGTACCTAAGGCTGCAACCCTACATACAGTCCTCATTGAAGAAGAAAGGGGCTGAAAAAATCCAGCCAAGATTATATGGGCCCTACAAAATTCTGAGAAAAATTGGTAAAGTGGCCTACGAGTTGGATCTGCCAGCAAAGAGTAAGATCCATAATGTTTTCCATGTGCCATGCTTGAAGAAAGCAATTGGCTAACAAATAGTGGCATCAAAAGAACTCCCACCACTGGATGATGAAGGCCATTTGATCTTAGTACCAGAAAGAGTCTTACTAGGCAAAGAAAGGAGATTAAGGAACAGAACAATTAAAGAATATCTGATACAGTGGAAGGGATTACCAAATGAAGATGCTACTTGGGAAGGGGAAAAGATCAGGGATGATTTTAAGGAACCATACTTATTTAACAGTGTATAAATGTTGACGAATATTACCAATTCTTAAAACACCAACTATAAAATAATTGGCGATATTTTCAAAAAATATTTTAATTTCCAAGGATTTTATATCATTTATATAATAATTTGGCGATTTTTAGGGTGAAAAAAATTTACCCCATAAAAATTGGGCGAAACAGGGCTTCAAAAAATGCAAAATGGCGAATCTTTTTTGGGAGAAAAACATGGAAAAATAGTCCACTGGGCTAAATTTCGCCCCTAAAATTATCCCTGGAGAAGATCTTGCAGCACCCTACTTTGCTTTTGCTCAAGGACAAGCAGATTTGGGAGGGGAGGACTGTCATGTCCCCTCAATTTTGATCATCAAAGTGTTGACCATATTGAAACTCCTAGGGGTTCAAATTGACATTAATTATTCATCCTAGGGAAATTTTGCTAATAATTATTATTGAAGCATGTATGAAGTTTTATTTATCATGATTATTTATTAAGCAATTTAATGATGTGGAAATGAGCTTGCCATGTCAGGGAAGCGCATTGGGCAAGTCAACTTGCCAAGGTGAAAGAATTGGAAACTCTATGACAAAAGCAGTCAGGGAGGAAAAGAGAAAGTGCCCAAAAGCAATCAGAGATAAAATCAAGAAACATTAGACAAGGAGGGCGCAGTTTTCTTTTGGAGACTCAAAAAAGCTGTAAGAACAAAAGCAAGAAAGTTTTAGCAAAGGAGGGCAGAGTTTCCTTTTGGAGACTCGGTCTTAATAGCAGGGAAAAGCATAAAGCTGGCAGGGATAAAAGCAGCAACTCTTTGACTAAGGAAGGCGCAGTTGCTAAGTCAGATGGATGACTTGGGTGAGAAACATCTCCACATGGCCCTACATTCCAAGATTCCTCAAGGAGGACGCATGACTTGGCTAGGGTTAGCATTTTAGGTGGATGACTTTCTCTCACAGGTCACCAATTGCCTCTACTTGCTAAACAGGTCACCCAGAGATCTATTAAAGAACAATTCGAGCTCATTCACACAGTTTTGTTGATGAATTAATTGATTCATGCTTATGTGAGCATAGTCTTCTAAGTGATATACCTCAGATCTTTGGGAGATGAGCCCCAAATCTTTCCTTTCCCACTCCTCCATTCCCATTCCTTTCTCATTGCAGGTGTGGAGCACTTGATGGTCAGCCAATGAGATCATAACAGTCATATTTTACAGCCTCCATCTTAGTCAAGTCGAGCTCTAGTGAAGCCCAATCTTCACCTATGCTCCCATTCAATCTATAGTCAGATTTTGGGCCTCTTGCCCATTGTTTTGAGTCTTCTTATGGAGTGATGAGTCATTATACTTCCTTTGATGTGTATCAACTGATAAACACTGTTATTTATCTCTGTCGTGTTGTAATAATTCTTTCCATTAAGCTTATAAACTCATTTTTCCATGTATAAGCTTAAACTGTCATTGAAATGGGGGAATTTGATCAGTCTAATGCAATAATGAGTAAGCAAGGGTTGTGGGCATGAGTGAAAGGTGTTATATGTTCCTTGAAGTTGTATTATTCTCTGTCATATATCATTTTCTGTACTGAATCCATTATGCTATCAAATTCATGCTTAATTTTGCACCCTAGCTAGATCACTAGTTATAATTAACTAGTTTTACAGTTTCTGCAATTAAAAGAGTTCCACCCACTCATTTTCGATTCTACAAGTTGCTAAGTGTCATTGATAGACCCCTCTTTCCATACATACTTCCAGAGTGCAAATTCATTGAGGCCATACAATGATTTGGTATCCTCCATTGCGCAGGACTTATTTAGTCCAAAATTGCCAAAAATTCCCAATTCACTCCTAAACTCCCCAATCTGCTCCAGGACCATTCCGAACTATCCCAAACATTATTTGCAGCTATATAAATGTCAGACAACACCTTTGTGCCTTTCCCCAAGCCCCTGGTCGAAAGGACTGAATAAACCTTCCTAGTTTCCCTTGTTAATTATGCACTGTTGAACAAGCAATGTATAATTTTCGAGTTTTTCACCTACTCCTCTAAAGATGGAATGGTCGTCTTGGTGCTTAGGCCTTAGGGGGTTATTAAAATTCATGTGTCAATGTATATTACCATGCTAGGCATTGTTTTTGAGTCATATGAACATGTGCTAGGTCCCCCTAGGTTTATTTTTTATTGCCGCAAAAAATAATTTCTCTCATAAAACGGGCCCTTTTTTTAATGTTTTTAATGTAAAAATAAAAAATGTCACAAAAGTGGTATTAGGAAGAGGATTTTTCCATGTGGGTGCTCATTTTCAAACTCAGAGCACCCACTTTGAGGGAAAAAATCACGATTATTCATCACCTAAAGTGACTTTCTCTCAAAAATTCAAAAAATGACATACAAAATTAAAAAAATAAGCATCCCATGATTTATGCAATGTTGCCCGAAACATCTCCTAATCAAAAGGAAGTGATGGCACTTAGTTAGAAAGTGTTTGGAAAGACAAAAGGGAGTCAAATACCTTCTTTTAAAGCATGATGTAAGGAAATGACAAATCCCATGAAAGGGGGGGGCACATTCCTCTTATGTAGCTGGCTGATTTTGGAAGGTGGAATTTTTCCTAAGTTAGTGGGGGCGCTTCTCATTTCCAATCCCCACTTTTGTGCCCCTCATCACTCCCTAACTCTCTCACCTTCTCCCATGAGGTAATGTGCCCTCTCTTTCTATAAAGCCAAGCACTCTCTCCCATCTTTTAGAGCTAGTTGGAGTTTGTGGAGTTGAGGCTTGCTATTGTAATGCTTATGCAATTTTTATGGTGAAAATAAAGAAGGCTTTGGAGGTCAAGCTTGTATAATGTTTATTTTTTGTGGATGAAATATCTACGTGTATGAATGAAGGCAACCTGTGACTAGCTACTTACACATCTTCTTCACTGGATTTGGTTTACTGTAAGGATTGTTAGCAATTTTGTAAGAAGGATTAGCTAGTTTGTTTACTTTTATTAAGCTTTTAAGTCATGTATGTACAGAGATCTAGTTAAAATGTTTCATTAGTTTATGCTCATTTTTACTTTGATTTCTCATTTATATGTTTCCATATTTAATGTGTTGTGTGTAAGATGATGTGAATTGCAGGTTTCCTTGGGCTGGATTGTGAAGCGCTTGCTTCCATCTTCACTTTTTCTTAACTTCTTTGTTGCAGATTTAGTCCCTCAGTTTTCCACAAGCAAACCTTTGGAGTTTAATCCTTTTATCTCAAGCTTCTTCTTTTTCTCCATCTCCTCATTTACTTTGCTTTTGGTTTCAATTACTTGCAAGTGTAGTCTTAGATCTTTTTCTTAAAATTTATAATCTTAAGTAGATCTAGGATTCATTGTTTTGGTTAGGATCTAGTTGAGCAATATAGATTATCAATTTGAAGCTTGATGTAATTCAAATTTCCTCATTCATAAGTCATTTAATTGTTGAATTTAAAGGCTTAAATGAAAGGTTCTATTACGCTGCACTTGTAGCCTGTTATCCGCCGATTGCACACCAGCAGCAGAAATCTAATGAAAGTTGTCTCCTCACTTGAGAAAGTGGGAGAGGTGTGACCTTGGGGGCAAGCACGGAGCTAGGTACTGTCACCTACTCTTAGCTCCTCCGTTTAGGCTATCTCCTAACGAAGCCAAGGGGGGTAGTCCCTACAAAAGAGTTTTCTAAGGCTCTTAAGGTTGCTAAAGTGTTTTAAGGTTACGGATGCGGATGGGTGTTTTTTAGGAGTTTATTATGATTAGAAGTGTTTGTTTATTATGAGAATGACAATTAATCAAAAGAAATCCACGTTGCTAACAAAAGATTACAAAGATAAGCAAAGATTCCAAACTTTTAACCAAGCATTTAGATATAACAATTAAAATGAACCACAGACAATTGATCAAGATAGATAATTATTCAAATATAACCAGGGACCAGTACCTTATGGAGTCAATGGAATGCGTGAATAAAATGAAAAGTCTAGGAATTAAGCTAGTGAGTATTAGATTGTGCGAATGCTCTTGGTAGGTTTTTAAAGATTTTAATGGTGATCTTGCTTAAGGTGTCTGAAAATCCTAACCGGAAATACCTTCAGTGGCTCTATTCAAAGACATGACAGACCTATCTGGAATCACAGTTAGGTGTTCAATAACTTAACAAACTGTGTCCAGATTGGGTTGCCTGGCGCCCACACTTGGAATTTGCCCACATGCCTGAGTATTTAATCGAGACAACGCCGGTGCGTTGGTTGCGAGGTAAAAGTTTTAATCAAATTACTCTTGTACGAACTTAACAAGTTCGTTCACCGTTTTGAATACAAGCCCAACCCGAAAGTCGGCAGAGCATACTAGGTGAAGGATGATCAACGAAGTTAATTAATTATGGGGAGGTGAGTTGCAAAATTTTATTAAGTCAATTGATTAAACTCTCCGACAGAGAGCGCTCTTGACCTTGTCTTATGACAGAGGTTCAAGAGTCTTATCTAATCTAAATGCCTAATGCAGGGATTGTGCAAGACTAAGGATGCTCTCCGATAGAGAGTGCTCTTGACTTGTGTTTCTGCAAGTTCAAGAGTCTTACTTATTAATTAGTTGAATTAGAAAACAACATGAACGTAAAGCAAAGATGGTTTATTAAACTCTCCGACAGAGAGCACTCTTGATCCACCTTATGGTGAGGTGAGATTCAAGAGATTTTGGTTCTTTTTAAGATTAACAGTTATAGAGAAAGGGACTACAATGTAATTAATAAAGTCTAGCAATTAGTGATTATACTAAAAAACAGTTAGCAATTAGTGGAAATGAAAACTAAGTCTAATCAAAAGAACTAAGCTAAGTGCTTAAAGTTAAAACTACACTAAGAAAACATGAAAAGGAACACAAGACACACTTCCCCCAAATAGGGGAAGTAGAAAAGACGAGAGACTTGCTCTCCACTTAGCCCTTTTATTAATTCTTTACAATGATCATGATGGTTTGTTCTTTGCCTTATGGAAAAACAAGGAAAGAAGGGGATGAAAAAAGAGGGAGAAAGTCTTTTTGTTCTTTTGCACTTCTTGCTTGCTTATAGCCTTTGGGCTCTCCTTCACCTGCCTGAAACTAAGAGCTCTAAACACAAACTTGTTATGATGTCAGTTTATAAAAATAAAAAAAAATTGAAACTAGATCTACAAATTAAATGACAAAAGCTACTCAAACTTTACCCAAAAGGAAGAAGAAAAGATGAGTGAAAAAATGTATGGAAAGAAAAGTGGAAGAGGGGTGAAGAGAGGATAAAAAGAGGGTCAAAGAAGACTGGAAACAAAGGTAAAAAGAAGGCTGCAAATAATGATGAAGAAGGCTGAAAGTAAGGCCCAAAAGATGGCCACAAAAGAGGACTAAAAGGGGCTGCAAAAGGTGAAGAAAGAGGACAAAAGAGGGCTGTCCAAAAGGTAAAAAGGAGAGAAAAAGTGGACAACGAAGGATAGGAAAGAGTGGCTGCAATAAAAAGACCAAAAAGGCTGCAAATTACAAACAGGGGAGCCAACCGGGACAAAGGCTTGGTGAATGAATGTTCACTTTAGCCCAAACCATGCCCTAACCCAAGAAAATGAAGATTTTATGAATTTTAAAAGATGAATAATGATGAAAGCAAACACTCAAACCTGTGGTACTTTGATGGCATTTGGATTCGTTGAAGCTTGAAAATCCGGAAGTGGCCTTGGCTTCAAGAGGAGAGGATGCACCTAAGCTCAAACTCCTACTTGCTTCGATGAGGTAATCTGTACAATTTCAACTCAACACTTGCAAAAGATGGATTAGATCATGTATGTTTTATCAATAAAAATATAAAAAAGCATATCGTATAACTGAATAATCAATACTACTTTTAATTCATAAGAGCAAAACCATAAAAGATTAAGTTGGTACTTTGATGGCATTTGGATTCGTTGAAGCTTGAAAATCCGGAAGTGGCCTTGGCTTCAAGAGGAGAGGATGCACCTAAGCTCAAACTCCTACTTGCTTCGATGAGGTAATCTGTACAATTTCAACTCAACACTTGCAAAAGATGGATTAGATCATGTATGTTTTATCAATAAAAATATAAAAAAGCATATCGTATAACTGAATAATCAATACTACTTTTAATTCATAAGAGCAAAACCATAAAAGATTAAGTTGGTACTTTGATGGCATTTGGATTCGTTGAAGCTTGAAAATCCGGAAGTGGCCTTGGCTTCAAGAGGAGAGGATGCACCTAAGCTCAAACTCCTACTTGCTTCGATGAGGTAATCTGTACAATTTCAACTCAACACTTGCAAAAGATGGATTAGATCATGTATGTTTTATCAATAAAAATATAAAAAAGCATATCGTATAACTGAATAATCAATACTACTTTTAATTCATAAGAGCAAAACCATAAAAGATTAAGTT
>LPNX010035976.1:68913-141151 GCA_001517045.1 Pseudotsuga menziesii
GGAACATCAAATAATCAATTTTGCGTGCTTATAGAAGCCTTCTAAAGCATGAACTATTATCCAACCTAAGCAAGAAAAGAAAAAAATTGAAACATTTCAACTCATTCGCCAAGTATTCATCCACATTAACAAACCATATATGCCTCCAAAGCCTTAAAATTTTATTCCACGATTGCAAAAGCAACAAGCATTACAGAGTTTGGACAGAGTTTCTCTACACAAAAATCCATCCGAATAGAGCTAAAGGAGCCTCTATTTATACAATGAGAGAGTGCTAAAACCCTAAAACCAAATTACATAACCTGACCGGTTTGGCCACACCACTGAGAGCCCTGACCTAAAAATAAAGAGTTGGGAGTGAGGGGAGGCCTCCACCTAGGCAAGGCGCCCCCACTCCAACCCTAGCCATTGAAAACCACCCCAAATTGAGCCCACACGTGTGGAAGGCGCCTCTGTGCTGAGGAAGGGCATGAGCTTGAAGAGAGACGTCTGGATGGTAGGTGAAGGCGTGAGCTAGGTAAGGAGGAGCCATACTTAGGTCTGGAGGACCCCACTGCTGGAGTAATCTTCAGTCTTCACTTCAATCAAATCATCAAACCAATGAGTGCTCTCCATCTGATCAAATTCAGGAGTTTAACTGGAGATGACACATCTGCTAACTGAATATAGATTAATTGCTCACTGAATGCTGGCTGAAGCTGAGTTATGATAACTCCAATCAGCATAAATGCCCAACGAGATGTCATTTAGCGTTTTATTTCGCTGAATTTGGATTAATTTGGAGAGTTTTAATTTTCTCCAAAATAATCATTTTTTTAATAAAAAATCGTTTTTTCCTCGAAAATGACTTTTTTGAGAATAAGGGCGTTATGTGTCCGATTAATGATCCGAAAGTTGGATCTGAATGGCTGGCTGATCAAGAATGATTTTTGGCTTAAGGTTAGAGCCTTCAATCACTGAATTCGGGGTCCGGATGACCGACTTATTACAAACGATTTTTTTCCATTTAATTTATGGAAAAATTAATTTAAAAACTTAGGGAAAATTAAAAAATTTAAAAAAAATTTCCTTGATCGAAAAAGATTTTTTCGAAAAAAATTTAAAGGTCCCAATGACTTAAGGCAAGACCATGCTTTACTCAAATAATGCCTAGTAGGTTTATAACACTCAGTTGGACTCTAATAACCCCCCAAGGCCTAGAATTCAACATCGGGCATTCCAGCGTTGGAGGAAGCGGGAGAAAACCTCGTCAATTATACTCAGCTATAGGCAAAGCATAATTGTCAAGGGCAAAAAACTCCCTGGAATACCTTATTTGAGATTCTACGTCTCAGGAGACCGAACCACTTAAAAAAATACCCTACTAGCACATTTTATTACAAACCCTGCGGGGCCATGGTCAAAATTATTCAAATAAAAAACTGGCTAGCCAATATTGGCTAAACATGAAGACGGATCAACTGATACACTAGAATCAGACATTGAACATGTCTGTCAACCGGCGGCTCCTCAGCTAACCAAACTATGGTACAAAAAGTTGGTAACATTTGGCTCCAACTGTGGGACAGGTACTTGCTTGATCTATTGATAAAAAAGAGTGCCTCAGAATCCAAGAATCTTTGATACCTGCATGTAAACAGAAGTGTCTCAGGTCCATGTATATGATAAAAATATGCCATGATGAAATACCAAAAAATATTTTTGCTTTTTTCGAAATAAAGTACATGAAAATAATTTTTTTTCTTTTCAGCATGTATAAGTGAAGTATAATACAAATGCTAATATACAAAAGGAAAGAGCTTTGATACAACATTCTACAAAGATATGATACATTAAATATAGTACAGAAAACATAAAGTACACAAAAATACAACAAGGATGGGTTTAGAAAAGCCCTAGGATGACCCCTAGGTCATCTTGGAGGTTGTTTCGATAAAAGGGCTTCAGTGTTGGCCATTCATGGGCAGATTTAATATTTCTCCATCCATGGTGTTAAGGAAAAAAGAATTGGTGCCAACTGTGTCGCGGATGATAAACGGGCCTTTCCAAAGGCTGTCAAATTTTCCATGCTTCCCAGGCTTCTCCCTTCTCTTATCCCATAAGAGAACAGTATCTCCTATTTGGAAAGATCTCAGCCTGGCTAACTTGTCAAAGGTGCCCTTCATGCTTTCTTGATGTCTGAGTGACTGATCAAGGGCAGCTCTTCTAGATTTATCCAACTCTATAATCTGATTGATTCTCTACTCCATTTCTGCCTGTTCCGTGCCATATTCACTTAACATCCTGAAGATCGAAATCTGCACGCTAACCGGAAGGGTGGCTATGAGTCCATACACCGGCTCAAAAGGTGACTTTCCCGTTGAGTTCTTCTTAGTGATTCTATCCGCCCACACAGCATACTTAATCTTGCTATCCCATGATCTCTTATTATCCCCCACAGTCTTCTTGAGGATAGACATTAAATTTTTATTGGTGGACTCAGCAAGTCCATTGCCCTGTGGGTAATAATCAAATGAGTGGGATAAGATAATGTGATATTTGAAACATAAGTCATTGACTTTTTCAGAACTAAAGGCTTTGGCATTATCGGTTGTTATCTTAAGGGGAGTTCCGAATCTGGTGATGATTCTTTCCTCAATGAAGTCAATAACAACCTTCTCGATGGCAGTTTTAGTGGGTATAGCCTCTACCCACTTGGTGAAGTAACCGGTTGCTGTGAGAATCCAGCAAAAACCATTGCTGGAGTTGTTATCCTTGAATTTTCCAATAAAATCAAGCCCCCACCGCTGAAAAGGGGCAAGGACGACAACCGAAATAAGGGGAAGAGCTGCCAACTTCTGCTTCCCAGTGAAAAGCTGACATTCTTGACAACACTTGACATGCTTGTGAGCATCCGCAAAAATGGTTGGCAAGTAATATCCAGCTCTCATAATTTTGTGGGCAGTTGTATTTGTTGCATAATGACCTCCACAAAATCTTGAGTGAAACTCTACTAATATCTTCTTAGAATCTTGTTCGTTGATGCACCTAAGTATAATACCATCTGGATTCCTCCAACCCAGGCCCTCTTGGGTAAGGCAATACCTAGCAATCTTAAGTCTCAAAGCCCTACGCTTGTGTCCTTTGAGGTGATCAGGGCAAGTGAGATGGAGAAGGAAGAAAATGATGTCTGAATACCAATGGTTGTCAAGATTTTGAAGGGCAAGAGTCATGGCAGGCTGAGGGATGTCATTTTCTGCAATCATCTCAATGGCTTCTTCGTTCTTCTGAGTAAGCATTCTTGCCAGGCCTTGTCCCTTGATTAATTTAGTGGGCTTTATCTCAAGGTCATATTCCTGAATCTTGGATACCCATGTACCCCTTATTCCTAAACAATCCTTTTGAGAAAGGATATCCTTAACCGCAGTGTGGGGAACATATCCGATAACCTTAGAATACCCGATATAAGTCCTGAAATGTTTTAAAGATTTAACCAAGGCATAAGCCTGCTTCTCCATGATGGTATACTTTAGTTCGGAATTCTGCAAGGCTCTACTCATGAATGCTATAGGTTGCTCAAACCCTTCAATGTTCTTTTGGAGCAACACACCCGCAATAGTGTTTTCAGAAGCAAATGAAAAGATCATAAAATCCTTTGCGTAGTCTAGGCTGACTAAGACCGGAGACCTGGTAATGGCATTCTTTATCGAATCAAAGGCTTTCCTTCCTTCAGTGGTCCACACAAACTTGGCATTTTTCTTAAGTAGTCGGCTCCTTGTCTCTAATCTGGTACTGGATTTTGCCACTTAGTGCTTCAATGTAATAGTCCAAAACAGAAGCTGCTAGAGGAGAAAAAGTGGCAGGGATGGAATTTGCTAATTCAGTGAACCTGTTATTGAACTCATCCATTGTTTCAGTTTCAGATTTCTTCATGCTAGTCAAAGCTGCTACTAGATGTCTAGGTTCCTTTTTGTTGCCAAACTTTCCAAGGAAAGCAGTCTTTAAGTCCGCTAAGGTGGTGAAAGAATTGTTCGGCAAATTATCATACCAGTTGCCAGCCTTGCCATCCAAAGACAAGGAAAACAAGGTCATGTATACATCTTCATGCCTGTCAGTACCCCTGACATGGGAAACACAGTGTCTGGTGAAATTTCTAATATGTTGCTCAGCAGAGACGGAGGCATCAGTGCCATTATATGTCGTAAGTTTGTCGATAGCCTTGTCAGGGATGTCATGAGGATGACCTGCTATCTGAGCAAAGTTGAGTTGAGTAAAGAACTCACCCATTGTGTCAAGGAAACAGTTATTGTTTTGCAAATGTTCTAAGTTTTTTGAAAATAAAAGATGGATGTCTGAAATAGACCCAGATCCAAGTTCTGCAAGGATCCTACAAGAAGCTAGTTTGTTCAGCCTCCTCCTATAGACTTTTTCAGGGTCGAGGATGAAATTGAACAAACCTTCAGAGTTTCTTCTAGTAGAATACCTTGAGGTGTTAACTGACAGTGGAGTCGCCAGGTGGACTTAAGTCTAATTTCGGAGAGTGATTGGACTAAAATCTACCAAAAAGGGAAAAAAGGTAAAAACTAAAAGAAACAAAGGTCGTCCAGGAACAAAAAGATTTGTCCCCGACAACGGCGTCAAAAGATGTTGTCCGCCGATTGCACACCAGCAGCAGAAATCTAATGAAAACTGTCTCCTCACTTGAGAAAGTGGGAGAGGTGTGACCTTGGGGGCAAGCACAAAGCTAGGTACTGTATTTGTTTATTATGGGTGTTGTTTAGGAGTTTATTATGATTAGAAGTATTTGTTTATTATGAGAATAACAATTAATCAAAAGCAATCCACGTTGCTAACAAAAGATTACAAAGATAAGCAAAGATTCCAGACTTTTAACCAAGCATTCAGATATAACAATTAAAATGAACCACAGACAATTGATCAAGATAGATAATTATTCAAATATAACCAAGGACCAGTGCCTTATGGAGTCAATGAAATGCGTGAATAAAATGAAAAGTCTAGGAATTAAGCTAGTGAGTATTATATTGTGCGAATGCTCTTGGTAGGTTTTAAAAGATTTTAATGGTGATCTTGCTTAAGGTGTCTGAAAATCCTAACCGGAAATACCTTCAGTGGCTCCGTTCGAAGACATGACGGACCTGTCTGGAATCACAGCTAGGTGTTCAATAACTTAACCAACTGTGTCCAGATTGGGTTGCCCGGCGCCCACACTTGGAATTTGCCCACACGCCTGAGTATTTAATTGAGACAACGCCGGTGCGTTGGTTAGGAGGTAAAAGTTTTAATTAAGTTACTCTTGTGCGAATTTAACAAGTCCGTTCACCGTTCTGAATACGAGCCCAACCCGAAAGTCGACAGAGCATATTAGGTGAAGGATGATCAACGAAGTTAATTAATTATGGGGAGGTGAGTTGCAAAATTTTATTAAGTCAATTGATTAAACTCTCCGACAAATAACGCTCTTGACCTTGTCTTATGACAGAGGTTCAAGAGTCTTATCTAATCTAAATGCCTAATGCAGGGATTATGCAAGACTAAGGATGCTCTCCAATAGAGAGTGCTCTTGACTTATGTTTTTGCAAGTTCAAGAGTCTTACTTATTAATTAATTGAATTAGAAAACAACATGAACGTAAAGCAAAGATGATTTATTAAACTCTCCAACAGAGAGCACTCTTGATCCACCTTATGGTGAGGTGAGATTCAAGAGATTTTGGTTCTTTTTAAGATTAACAATTATAGAGAAAGAGACTACAATGTAATTAATAAAGTCTAGCAATTAGTGATTATACTAAAGAACAACTAGCAATTAGTGGAAATAAAAACTAAGTCTAATCAAAAGAACTAAGCTAAGAGCTTAAAGTTAAAACTACACTAAAAAAACATGAAAAGGAAAGCAAGACACACTTCCCCCAAATAAGGGAAGTAGAAAAGACGAGAGACTTGCTCTCCACTTAGCTCTTTTATTAATCCTTTACAATGATCATGATGGCTTGTTCTTTGCCTTTTGGAAGAACAGGGAAAGAAAGGGATGAAAGAATAGGGAGAAAGTATTTTTGTTCTTTTGTACTTCTTGCTTGCTTGTAGCCTGTTGTCCGCCGATTGCACACCAGCAGCAGAAATCAATTGAAAGATGTCTCCTCACTTGAGAAAGTGGGAGAGGTGTGACCTTGGAGGCAAGCACAAAGCTAGGTACTGTCACCTGCTCCTAGCTCCTCCATTTAGGCTAACTCCTAACGAAGCCAAGGGGGGTAGTCCCTAACAAAGAGTTTTCTTTGGCTCAATGTTTAAGTTAAGTTTTGGATGTTTTGGATGCGGATGGGTGTTGTTTAGGAGTTATTGTGATTTAAAATGATTAATATTAAAGGGATGATGATTAATCAAAGCAATCCACGTTGCTAACAAGAGATCACACAATAAGCAAAGATTCCAGACTTATAACTTAAGCATTCAAATATAATCAATTGAAATGGACCATAGACAGTTGATCAAGATAGAAAATTAATCAAATATAACAAAGGACCAGTGCCTTATGGAGTCAAATAAATGCGTGAAATAAAATCTAGGAATTAAGCTAGTGAGTAATAGGTTTTGCAAGTGCTCTTGGTAGATTTTAAGAGTTTTTAATAGTGGTCTTGCTTACGGTAGCTGGATGTCCTAACCGGAAATACCTTCAGTGGCTCTGTTCGAAGACATGACGGACCTGTCTGGGATCACAGGTAAGTGTTCAATAACTTAACTACGTGTGCCCAGATTGGGTAGCCCGGCGCCCACACTTGGAATTTGCCCACATGACTCGGTATTTAAACAAAACAACGCCGGTGCGTTGGTTATGGGGTAAAGGTTTTAATTAAGTTACTATTGTGGGGTTTAAAGATCCAGTGTCATTTCTGGGTATTCCGATCAGAGATCAGTCAGAGCATACTCATGCAAGGAGGGAAAGGAGTTAATTAATTAAAGGGTGTGTGTGTTGAAGATTTTATTAAGTTAATTAATTAGACTCTCTGACAGAGAGCACTCTTGACCTTGTCTTATGACGAAGGTTCAAGAGTCTTATCTAATCTAGATGAGACTAATGCAATGATGATGCAAATACTAAGATGCTCCCCGATAGAGAGTGCTCTTAACTTGTGTTTCTGCAAGTTCAAAAGTCTTACTTAAGAGTTAATTGATTAAACAAATGTGAACAAGAAGCTAAGATGAGTTATTAAACTCTCCGACAGAGAGTACTCTTGATCCACCTTATAGTGTGATTCAAGAGATTTAAGCAGTTGATTTACTTAGAAAGATAAACAATTTAAAATAGAATAATTAACTTAATTAATGAATTAGATGTGATGGATTAACAATTATTCTAAGAATAAGATACAAATAATGATGAAGACAAGCAAATCTAACCTAAGCATACACAAGTAAACACAACACAAACCTCCCCAAATGGGGGAGGATGAGAGTGGGGACTTAAAAACCCCACTCAAACAAAAGTTCTTTATTGAAATTATTACAAATTGCCTTTAGGAATTTAATCCTTGAAAAGGCTTTTCAAACAAAAGCATACAACTCTACTATCATTAAAATTTGCGTAAAAAAAAAAAAGGAGAGTGCCTTTACTTTTACTTGAAGATCCTTCTGAAACCTATGAAAAGGGAAAAGAGAAAAAGTTTGAATGAGAGCCAAAAGAGCAAAGGAAAAGAGGGCTGAAACAAAAGAAGATGAGGAAAAGAAGGCAAGAAAACAAAGAGAAGGTCAAAATCAAAGAAAGGGAGGGATAGGGCAGCCAACTATGAAGCTAAAGGAGGACAAAAATTGAAGAAAACGGGGCAGCGAAAGAGAAAACAAATGGCTGTCATAAAAAATACAAAACAGGGCAGCGAACAAAAAGTGGAAGAAAAGGCCAATAACAAGGTTGAAGAAGGCCCAAAAACTAGGGCAAAAAGAGGCAAAAAGGGAAGGAAGACTAGGGCACACTAGGGCTGTCCAAAATGAAGAAAATGGATGGTAAAAGAGAGAAAAAACGGGGCAGCGATGAAGAAAAAGAGAGAAAAGGCAAACAAGTCAAGGAGGAAAGGGGCTAGCAAGCGAGGAAACAAAAGAAGTCAAAGAGCAAAGGGAGAACGAGAGAAAGAAAGTTCGGTAACCAAGAAAGTGTTTGAATTTATAAAAGAATTTGAGATGGAACTTTGGAGTAAGATCTCCTTGTTTTTTTCTCTTGGAAAAAGCCAAACTCTCTGTAGGTCCTGAAAGTCAACAATGTTAGAAGGTTCTTATGATGATGGAGATGAAATTGATGCAGCTGAGCTCGCACCCTTCTCCAAATGGCGAGATCTGTAAAGACAATCCAACTTGAAACCCAGTGAGATCAAACAATAAAAACTAGTATGCTATGAATATTCAAACCAAAATCAATACTTCATATAGCTGAATATTTGTACTCATCTAGATTATGATAAACTTTGCATAATAAACCAACTTGACAACAGCAAATGGTAAATCTTATGTTCTAATAATAGACTTCTAAAGCTAGTTGTTTGATTCAACACATAAATAACAAGTTGAAAGCATGGAAAGAGATCACTTCATACAACACATCCACCAATGAAGAGACAATCCTGTAGACCTCCAAAGTCGAAAATTTTTATTCAATAAAATAATGATTACAATTTTTGCAGAGTTTCTATGCCCAAAAGTCCATCCAAATAGAGCTGAAGGAGCCTCTATTTATACAATCAGAGAGTGCTAAAACCCTAAAACCAAACCTTAACCTAACTGGCCTGGCCACCAAACAGAGAAACCAAACCTAAGACGGAGAGCTGGGAGTGACGGGAGGCCTCCACCTAGGCAAGGCGCCCCCACTCCAACCCTGAACAACAAAATCAAGCCATAAATGAACCCACACGTGTGGAAGGCGCCCTCAAGAGAGAGAGGGGCGTGAGCTGTGAAGGAGACGTCTGGTGATGTAGGTAAACAACCTTTTAGGTTTGGCGAGAGCCTGTGCTAGGTTTGGGAAGTCCACTGATGGTGTAAGCCTTAGTCTGCACCTCGATCAAATCACCGGGCCAATGAGTGCTCTCCATCTCATTCTTTAACTGGAGATGACAAAGCGGCTAACTGATAATAAATTAATTGCTCACTTAATGTTGACTAAAGCTGAGTTATGACAACTCCAAACATCATAAATGTCCAATGAGATGTCATTTAGCATTTTATTTCGCTGAATTTGGATTAATTTGGAGAGTTTTAATTTTCTCCAAAATAATCATTTTTTAATAAAAATTCTTTTTTTCCCTCAAAACTGACTTTTTTGAGAAAAAGTGCATTATGTGTCCGATTGATGATCTGAAAGTTGGTTTTGACTAGCTGGCCGATCAAAAATGATTTTTGGCTTAAGGTTGGAGCCTTCAATCACTGAATTCGGGGTCCGAATGAACGATTTATTACAAACGGGTTTTTTCTATTTAATTTATGGAAAAATTAACCCAAAAAACTTAGGAAAGTAATTAAAAAATAAAAAATTTAAAAAATAATTTTTTCCCCGTTCGAAAAAAAAAAATTTGAAAATTTATATGTCCAGATGACTTAGGACATGACCATGATCTACCTAAATAATGCCTAGTAGGTTTATAACACTCAATTGGACTCTAACAACCCCCCAAGGCCCAGAATTCAACATCAGGCATTCCAGCTTTTGAGGAAGCGGGAGAAAACCTCGTCAATTATACTCGGCTAAAGGCAAAGCATAATTATCAGGGGCAAAAACTCCCTAGAATACCTTATTTGAGATTCTACGTCTCAGGAGACCGAACCACTCAAAAATACCCTACTAGCACATTTTATTACAAACCCCGCGGGGCCATGGTCAAAATTATTCAAATCAAAAACCGACTAGCCAATATTGGCTAGACATGAAGACAGATCAACTAATACACTGGAATCAGACATTGAACATGTCTATCAACCGGCGGCTCTTCAGGTAACCCAACTATGGTACAAAAAGTTGGATAACATAGCCTTTGGGCTCTCCTTCACCTGCCTGAAACTAAGAGCTCTAAACACAAACTTGTTATGATGTCAGTTTATAAAAAAAAAAAAATTGAAACTAGATCTACAAATTAAATGACGAAAGCTACTCAAACTTTACCCAAAAGGAAGAAGAAAAGATGAGTGAAAAAAGGTAAGGAAAGAAAAGTGGAAGAGGGGTGAAGAGAGGACAAAAAGAGGGTCAAAGAAGGCTGGAAACAAAGGGAAAAATAAGGCTGCAAATAATGATGAAGAAAGCTGAAAGTAAGGCCCAAACGATGGCCACAAAAGAGGACGAAAAGGGGCTACAAAAGGTGAAGAAAGAGGACAAAAGAGGACAGTCCAAAAGGTAAAAAGGAGAGGAAAAGTAGACAGCGAAGGATAAGAAAGAGTGGCTGCAATAAAAAGACCAAAAAGGCTGCAAATTACAAACAAGGCAGCCAACCGGGGCAAAGGCTTGGTGAATGAATGTTCACTTTAGCCCAAACCGTGCCCTAACCCAAGAAAATGAAGATTTTATGAATTTTGAAAGATGAATAATGATGAAAGCAAACAATCAAACCTGTGGTACTTTGATGGCGTTTGGATTCGTTGAAGCTTGAAAATCCGGAAGTGGCCTTGGCTTCAAGAGGAGAGGATGCACCTAAGCTCAAACTCCTACTTGCTTCGCTGAGGTAATCTGCACAATTTCAACTCAACACTTGCAAAAGATGGATTAGATCATGTATGTTTTATCAATAAAAATATAAAAGAGCATATCATATAACTGAATAATCAATCCTACTTTTAATTCATAAAAGCAAAACCATAAAAGATTAAGTTGGAACATCAAATAATCAATCTTACGTGCTTATAGAAGCCTTTTAAAGCATGAACTATTATCCAACCTAAGCAAGAAAAGAAAAAGATTGAAACATTTCAACTCATTCGCCAAGTATTCATCCACATTAACAAACCATGTATGCCTCCAAATCCTTAAAATTTTATTCCACGGTTGCAAAAGCAACAAGCATTACAGAGTTTGGACAAAGTTTCTCTACACAAAAATCCATCCGAATAGAGCTAAAGGAGCCTCTATTTATACAATGAGAGAGTGCTAAAACCCTAAAACCAAATTACATAACCTAACCGGCTTAGCCACACCACTGAAAGCCTGGACCTAAAAATCAAGAGCTGGGAGTGAGGGGAGGCCTCCACCTAGGGAAGGCGCCCCCACTCCAACCCTAGCCATTGAAAACCACCCCAAATTGAGCCCACACGTGTGGAAGGCGCCCCTGTGCTGAGGAAGGGCGTGAGCTTGAAGAGAGACGTCTGGATGGTAGGTGAAGGCGTGAGCTAGGTAAGGAGGAGCCATACTTAGGTCTGGAGGAGCCCACTGCTGGAGTAATCTTCAGTCTTCACCTCGATCAAATCATCAGACCAATGAGTGCTCTCCATCTCATCAAATTCGGGAGTTTAGTTGGAGATGACACATCTGCTAACTGAATATAAATTAATTGCTCATTGAATGCTGACTGAAGCTAAGTTATGATAACTCCAATCGTCATAAATGCCCAATGAGATGTCATTTAGCCTTTTATTTCGTTGAATTTGGATTAATTTGGAGAGTTTTAATTTTCTCCAAAATAATCATTTTTTTCCTCAAAAATGACTTTTTTGATAAAAAGGGCGTTATGTGTCCGATTGATGATCCGAAAGTTGGATCTGACTGGCTGGCCGATCAAGAATGATTTTTGGCTTAAGGTCAGAGCCTTCAATCACTGAATTCGGGGTCCGAATGACCGACTTATTACAAAAAGGTTTTTTCTATTTAATTTATGGAAAAATTAATTAAAAAACTTAGGGAAAATTAAAAAAATTTAAAAAAAATTTCCCCGTTCGAAAAAGATTTTTTCAAAAAAAATTTAAAGGTCCCAATGACTTAAGACAAGACCATGCTCTACTCAAATAATGCCTAGTAGGTTTATAAGACTCAGTTGGGCTCTAATAACCCCCCAAGGCCTAAAATTCAACATCGGACATTCCAGCTTTGGAGGAAGTGGGAGAAAACCTCGTCAATTATACTCGGCTATAGGCAAAGCATAATTGTCAAGGGCAAAAAACTCCCTGGAATACCTTATTTGAGATTCTACGTCTCAAGAGACCGAACCACTCAAAAAAATACCCTACTAGCACATTTTATTACAAACCCCGCGGGGCCATGGTCAAAATTATTCAAATAAAAAACTGGCTAGCCAATATTGGCTAGAGATGAAGACGGATCAACTGATATACTGGAATCAGACATTGAACATGTCTGTCAACCGGCGGCTCCTTAGGTAACCCAACTATGGTACAAAAAGTTGGTAACATAGCCAACGCACCTTCAGGTGTACCGGAGGAAGAGAGGGCTAATTTTTTCAACTAGAACGGGTGTTATCGAGCAATGGTGGTCATGGTTAGGCCCTTTGGTCATCCTTTAGGGGTACTATGGCTTAATGGCACTCCTGACTGCCCTTTATTGGGGTTTTTTAACCTCGGGGTTGGTGTTCAGGGCCCCTAAGAGTTGACCACTAGGCCACATGGCTCCATATCCTATTTATGTGCTCTGGTGGCCTTTGCTTCTGCTGTGAGACATTCGTCTCCCTTCTCAGCCACTGAGGACACCCTCTTGGCCCTTCAGTCAGTGGGTTCATGCTCTCCCTGGCCTTATCTCCTAAGAGGAAGACATCCTCCATGCCAGGCTGTTTCATGCTTTGAGGAGGGCGTTGAGGGATCTTACAACATTCTAGGGGTTATATGGGGTATAACGCCCTCCCTCCAGCTCACTCCAGCCTTTCTTTCGCAGTGATTCGCTTATTTGAGCATGTTTTCATACTTGGGAATACAAATACCCCAAGTAGGCTACCTTGAGCCTACCTTAGGCTATATTTTATTATTATTTTCTTTTAAGTTTTAGTTGATATTTTAAGTTGATTTATTTTAAGGCATGTAGGTCTGGATATTTTGTAAAAAGTCAGTGTGAGATCATATAAATAAATCTCCTCACTTTCATTTTATAGACATAACTTATGGGATAATAAACTATGCACTTGTTTTACCCGTGTTAGGGTTTCTTTGGATGGATTCTCCTCTTGAGGAAGTTTTGTGGTTAACGCAAGCTATTTTCTAGTAATTCTTTAGTGAATCTCAACTTTTGGCGATGCTTTGATTTGTTGGATGAACACAAGCACGAAGAGGTCAGGCTTCTTACATTTTTGTTTGAATGTTGGTGGATGTGCATGTTCAAGTCTTAGTGGTAGCCCTAGAGCTGCACTTTTCCCTAGGATAGGCCATTACCTTCCTTCTTGTCACCTTGACAAGTTGGGGCAGGTCTCCTTGTGAGGGTGCCCTAGGGTTTCTCCTTAGTTTTTCTAGGCTAGTTTCTTGACCTAGGAACCCTTCCTCACTAGGTTAGCCATCCTCCCTAGAATCCCTAGGTTGGGTAGGGCTTTTTCTAGGGTAGGGTTTCTCTTGGTTTTAACACATTTTCTCTTCTAAAAAACCTATTTCTAGGGTTAGTTTAAGATTAGTTTTAGTTTAAATTTAGATTTTCAATTTTATGTTGAAAACCCTAAAAAACAAAAAAAAAACAAAAAATTGCATTTTTTGGCCTCCCTAAAAATTCAGCCTAGCCTCTAAAGCCCTAGAAAGCCTAAGTAGGAATTATAGGGAGCCCTAAAAATACAAAAATTCAAAAAATATCAAAATTTTCCCTAAAAAGCCTTAAAACAGCCCTGAAATCTACCCTAGAACCCCTCGCTGCCATCCTAACAACCTACTGCAGTCCTCTCCTAGTCTCTCTCTCTACCTCCTCCCCTTATCCAGTAGGGCTGCCCTTACAGTGGCATCCCTCTTTACTTCCTTTCCTTCAGACCTTGCATACAGAGGACGACATTAGTCACTAGAAGTTAGGTGTAAACTGTTGGTTAATCTCACCATTGGTAGTAGTTTGCTTGACACCTTTCACCTTCACACAGTCTGCAAAATACCTCACAAGTTAATGCAAATGTTGGGTGAATAATTAGTCACATGCACTTATACTACTGTAAATTCCAAAGCTTCTAATGCTGTCATAATCACTGCATATTATTTATGATTCTGCTGCTATTGTTTTGGGTACATACTACAAGTACTTACTGCTGGTATAAACAATACTACTGCTGTCATAATACACACAGTTAGCACTTATACACATCTATTTCAGACCTCTTGTTGATCACTAAGACTGAATGCATGTATTGGATGTTTCCATGAATATAGATACACAAGTGATATGTTGTTTATGTCCTTTATTTTGTTTCAAGTGCTCGACGTTGTTATAAACTTATAAGTATTTGAGTTTATGCATACATGCTGTACTAATCAACTAATCAACAATTGTTACATACACTCTTGTACTTATGTTTTTGGGAAATATTATATGCTTGTACTTGATCAATAACCGTGCATGAATTTTGTTGTTTCCATCATGAAGTAAGATTAATACAAGACTGATATATATTGTTGTATGCAAACATAAAAGTCATATTTTACTCATAACGAATGGTGATCATTTCTCTTAATATGATAACAAACATAATATTGCTATGAAAGGGTGACTAAATGCTACTCGTGCACGAAAATCAATGATAACTTATAAGGAGTGTTGCTGCTATGTTCTTTTCACAATAATTGCTATTATATGTTTCTTATACTACTGATTAGTAGTGACATTTATACCTACTATTGTTGCTAGTAAATGTAATGCAACATTGTTTCTAAGCTTGATGTCTTAATCCATGATAGTTGTTATTGCTTACGCTACAATTATTTGATCACATGAACGAAGGACTGATATATATGTATATACTACCATACTGAGCATGCACACATACTAAATCCTTCACAGACGCTGAATTGACTCCATTAGGCACTGATCATTGACAACCTCGAAAGAGAATACTTTGTCTTAGTATTTTTTCAGAGTCGTAATAGGGCTCTCCCCTAGGAGGCTTAGGCTTCTAAAGCAGTTGGGAGAAGTTGACTAAGGTGACAGTGGTCACTTCATCCCCTCATTCTTGCCGATGATTTGGACTGCCATTTCAACCGGTAACAGGTTCTTTTCTTGGTTTTTAGAAGTCAAATTTGGCAATCTAAGTGCCTTTCATTTGTTGCCCCAAAAGGGCAACCAAAGACTCTAAGAAGGCAAGCTTTATAGCTTGTCTTGCTTAGTTAAATTTATGCAAGTTTTAACACAGTTTTAACTTAGATTTTTTAGAAAAAAAATTTGGTGTGTTCCAAAGATACTTCTAAAGTGTCTTTGAGCATATTTTCAATAAGTTTGCTTACTGATTTTTACATTTTGTGACTGGTAAGCGGAAGTGCTGGCAAAAATTCAGTGGATTCGCACAACCCAGAACCTTGAGATCAATTCACTTCCCTTCTCACTGAAAACACAAAAACACAAAAAATCCAAAAAACTTGTAAGCCTTTTGGATCCTCTTTATAAAGGACTAAAGGCATTCCAAAAAAAATAGAAGGACTGTAATACACTCATAATAAAAAGAGCAAGTGGGCTACCCAGCGCCCACACCCCATCCCCCTTTGGGAGATTCGTGTAGTCTCTTGTATGGTGTGCATTTCGTTTATTTTGTTTAGTTTTACTTTACATGTTTACAGTAATTAGATCACTTTCCACACACACAAATTTCATTTAGTGATCTTACCTTTTTAAATAATTTGTTTTGTTTGCAACAAGTAAAATAAATCCCTCTTGCTTTCCCAAATTACGGTTCACGAACAAGGGTTTTACCAAGTATTGGACCGAAAAAGAGACTCTTGGGGTATTAATTTAAACAAGAAAACATTTTGAAAAGTCTTTTAAAAATAAACCAAGACTCTTGTTCCCATATGCTCTGAACCTCTGCAGCTTGTCTGATCAGTTGGTCACACCAGAAAGGGATAAGAGTGACTAGTCTAATAGAACAATCTATTTAGAGCTTAATTTCGAGAACTCAGGAGGTCATTAGAGAGTGACTACCACAGAGTCAAGGGGCTATTCCAAGCAGGTTATGCCTCGTCCCATTGGACCCTTGGTAAAGCAGCTCTAGCGCTCAGTTCAAGAAAGTGAGTTTTAGTGGGCCAAACCAAAAACTAACCCACTCCCTTAATACTCACTAATAATCCTAAAATTTACCAACCGAGACATTTGCAATACTTTCACGACACAACATTTCCACTCCCCGAAGCATTTACATTTGCCAACTTACATTAGGCACTGGTCTATCTGCTTATTATCTCGCTCCTAAACTTTCATTTCATGCAAAAATGATGATGATGGATATTTTATGTTGTTGAGCTATTAAAATTTTACATATTGTCGTTGTGGTTGAAAAAATAATTAACTCCTAGAATAGTTGTTTTTGCTTTCTTAGATTAACACCCTTAGATTTTCTTTTTTAGGGACCACCCCCCTTGGCTTCGCTAGGAGTTGGCCTAGACGAAGGAGCTAAGTATCAGGTGACCGCACTTGGATCTAGCTTGCCCCCATGGTCGCACCCAGTGGCTTAAAGATTTTTGTTGAAACAGATATTGGAAATCCTCAAGCAGAGACAAGAAGAGTTGGAACTATGAAATTCCAACTAGATCTGGGAGAGATTCTTAAAGTAAACAGGGTACTGTTTGTTCTGGGTATGAAAGTAAGCATACTTTTTGTTTCATCATTGGAGGATAATGGATATAGATTTTGCATCAGATCAGGTCATGCATGTCTATATCAAGGAACCCAGTTGGTACCATAATATTACTTGGGAATAGAAGAGACGGACTTTATTTTCTGCATGGAGAGATGATATTTCTAGGCTCAGGTGGATGGATATCTAAGTCAGAATCTGAAGGTAAGATAGCTGCTCAGATGATACTGTTATCACTAACCTTGTAGTTGCCTATGTAAGATGGATCCGGAATGGATGGTAGAGGGACAAGCAACTAGGGAGGTGGAACCAAGATTGACTCGACTCCCAAATGGATGGTTGCCACGCCAATCGAGGCAGTCTTCACTTTATGTTGTCTTAGCCCAAGACAATCAATCGGGGAGACCCAGATCTACTCTCGACAGGAGAGATCAGACCTAGACACAGATCAGATCTAATGGACTTGAGGTACGTAAGGTGTAAGGTAATGGAAACCCTAGATCTATGGATGAAGTCACTAGGTGAACCAAGGCTTTGGATCAGGGTTTAGGAGATATGAGATTTGATCCAAATTGGGACACAAGTGACCTATGAAGCAAATACTAGGTCTGGGGTTAAGGTACTAGCAAAAGGTGAAGATATCCACTGCTTTGGGAAACGTAACCAATGCAGAGAAGGTAAGAACAGGTTTGGGGCTATCTAGTACCGAGGGATAGACTCAAAAGAAGGTATGACAGTGTTAAAGCACCTAAGCCACAACGAAAAAGTCAAAAAGGCAACAGGAGGGGTAGCGCTAGGGCTTGAAGATCAGTGCCTTGGGATCTGGGCCAATGGAGTCACTTTTAACCCAACGCTGAAGAAGACCCACCTGGGGTTGGACCTGATCTACAAACCCAAAAGTAGTTCTGCCGGAAAGGATCAGATCATGAGGAAAAGAGGCAACATTGAAGGTAACGCTAGGGTTTGAAGACCAATGTTTTTCAGATCTAGGGCAATGGAGTCACTTTTAGCTCAGCGTTGAGGAAGATCCATGTTATCACATATATAGTAGTTGGGCTACCATATTCTATTTTTCAAATTCAATACATTTTTCAGCCAGATCTCCTACGTTGAGATGAGCAGTTTTGATAGATCATTATGTTATCAGTGGACTATAGTACTCTCCCATGCCAGGACTGAGTCTCAGGACACTCAGATTTGAGGACCGATGTAGCCATTTAGTCATGTGCAGAGCAGTTAGTGATGCCTAGATTTGTATCAGTATTTTCTCATTGGACAGATGATGGTTCAGATGGATTATTTGCATGGTTATGACTCAGCATATATTATACTGTGTTATGGTTATCATTGCTCTTATACTCCTTTTTGTGACATGTATTAGCATTTAGTGTCATGATCTGGCGGTCATATAAATATGTGGACTTGGATGTATCTATATTATGTATTAATGTCCCTACTTAGACTTAGAAGTTCTTGATCTATACTCATTGGTTTTACCCTCCTTAGGGAGAATAGAGGTAGTCATTCCCACCGTACTTTGGCTTGCTAGTGTTGGTTTCATTATTCACTGTCTCTACACATCCATTACCTTCCAGTTGTGTTTTAACCCGACTTACTACTTGACTTGTGGCATGGAGGACCTTTCCCCGCTAGAGCCTTTGTTGGACAAGCCTCCCTGTTTATGTGTGTCTCGGCTCTGAGTTGCCTAGGATGTGTTTGCTTGCCTGAAACAAGTAGCGCTGCCATCAATACAATGTATTTGGAAATGAAATGAATATCTTATGAAAAAATCTCATTCATGAAAAGTAGTGTTTTTCAACATACATGAATGAAAGGCTAGCCTAATGAAATTGGTTTTAAAAAATGAAATATCTTGAACATTCATGAAAAGTAGTGTTTTTCAACATACATGAATGCAAAGACTAAAATAATAAAAGTCCATATGAAAGTATACGTGGACCAAGGCTAAGGAAAATCAAAGGCCCAAAAACCAATGGCTCCTAAAAGTTATATCTAAAGATTGTTGGCCTTACTTGTATTGAGTTGGATTATGAGCATTTGTCAAGGTGAGTAAGCACCTCTAAAGTAGTTCACCCATTTGTGAAGCACTGCCATCCCCTTTGTTGTTGTTTGTCTGGCATATGGTTATAGAGAGTATCCCCTTTCCATATCCAAAGTGTCACAGTGTTGAGTGGCCAGTCATCCTTTGGCCTAACCTTATGAATTTTAGCCTTCACCCTTCACTAGCAAATTGACTACAACTATGAAGTTAGTATAGTCTTGAAAGTCTGCTCTGAGTTATAATAAATAAAACCCTATATATATTTGGTTGATGTACCGCCAATGAAGTGATTGCTACTTGTTATGATTGTTACTTAAATGATTTGTAGAGCATGTCTTAGCCTTTAAACACTTGCAGCAGATGGATGTCAGCATGAGTTATATTATTGGTATTTGGTCATTACAGGTTATTAGTTTGTCTATTTGATATTGTAGATGATCAGGCAAAGACCTTGAGAGGGTATGACTACATACCTTTGATGGACTTGGACTTTCTGAGTCCAGTGAGACAACTTGTTTTCAATTTCAGGCACTTACAGAGATGATCAAGCTCATTTTACCTTTCTAGTGTAGTTTTGCTTCACTAGAGGGCAGGTCTGAGCAGGGAGATGATTTTGTTGGATCTCCTAGGGCGTTGTATGGGGCATAGGGGGTCCAGCCACTTGATTGTACCATAGTACCCCTCTCCCAGAAAGCCTGGTGGGCTCAGTTGGACAACGCAGGCACCCTAGGAGGTTGTTTTGGCAGGTTCACATTTCCCGAGGCAGATTAAAAAATAATTAAATGGCTACTGAAGAATTCGATTTGGGCTACTTAGGCAAGGAAATGGCATGGGATGATTCATGATGATAAGAGTGATGTCATCCGCACCTTCTTCAGCAGGTGCAACATCTGATTGGGCCCACATCTATTTTCTCGGGCATTTTATATTATTTTCTGGAGCTTTTGGGAGGCTCACAATTTCCTCAAAGAGGCACAACTTCACAGTTTAAAACATATATTATTTTTATTGTGCCATGGAGACACCCAAAGGGAGTTAGTTAACACTCCATGGACCCACCATGTGCTTCATTTATTTCTTGTTGAGTGGCATACCCTCTCTTTGAGTAATTTAGTCCACTTTTATATTATATTGTTATATTGATCCATGTATTGTATGTTGAGCTCATCTCAACCATTGATTAGACATTTGTATCTCTTAAACTTAGCCACTCATTTGAAAAGTGGTTAGGATTTTGGTTCTCTCATTCCTATTTAAATGAGAGAGCTTCTCATTTGTAAAGGGTCTTTGGCTCTTAGATCTGGATAACAGAAAAACTTTTCTTGTGGATATTTCTTGGATCTCCTTTGCATCTGGTGTTCTTAGATGGTGATTGGAAAGTCTTTTGCTTCCTAGCATTCGGGAAATTTGGGTGATATCTATATATTTTTTGGGATCATTGTCTTGTCTACAAGAGGGCGACTTCAGCTTGAGCGTTTTTGTAGCGGCTCCTCAACTCGTTTGGATTGGCTTCGTCTTGTATCAGGGGGTTTTCATTAGTTTCATTGTGATCTATGATTACATCTTGTTACTTTTCTGTAGATCTTGCTTTTTCTCGTAACGCAGTAAATCTGATATTGTTGACGTTTGTTGTGCAGGAGAGAGGACGCATTGACTCCTTGGGCAAAACGTTGGACATAGAACTCACTCAAAGCTTCTCAAATTGATCAAGATGGCAGAAATCATCATCATTAAGACATCTACAAGATTTTCCAGGTAAGATCTACAGGGTAGTCCCTTTTTTCCGTATCTCAATCCATTAGCACAGGCTTTTCTTCATTTTACTGAAAATTCCATAATAATAAAAAACCAAAAAACACTTAAAATAGACCGCTTGATCTCTAGCCAAATCATTGCTGGGTTTTGTAGATCAGGTCGTCCTCTCACCATTTCTCCTTCAACGGTGAGCTGAAAGTGCCCAGTTTTCCCTAGATCTGAGAAACTGTCCTCCCAAACCCTAACTCTCCTCACCATTTTTCTGACTTTTTTCGAGATCTAATTTTTTCGGCAAAATTCCAAATTGGGTTTGTAGATCGGGTCATCCTCTCACCATTTCTCCTTCAACGTTGAGATGGAAGTGTCCAGGTTGCCCTAGATCTGAGAAATTGACATCCCAAACCCTAACGCTATCCATCTTGCTGCTAGTTTTTCCTGTGATCTGACTTTTTTCGGCCAAATACCTTTCTGGGTCTGTAGATCGAGGTATCTCCCAACTGGGTCTCCTCCATTGCCCTAGATCTGACAGGCACTGATCTCCAACCCTAGTGCTACCCCCTCTTTGGCCTCTTTTCCCTGCAATCTGACTTTTCCCTGGTGACTCGAGTACTTTGATATTGTCATATCTTTCATCGAGTCTATCCATCAGTACTAGATAGCCCCAATCCTATCATTTCCCTCCCTGCATTGGTTACGTTTTCCAAAGCAGCGGATATCTTCACCAGTTGCTAGTACCTCAACCCAAGATCTAGTCTTTACCTCATAGGTCACCCATGTCCCAAACTTGGATTGAACCTCATACTTCCCAAGCCTTAATCCAAAGCCTTGGTTCACCTAGTGACATCCTCCATAGATCTAGGGTTTCCATTTACCTTACACCTTACGTACTTCAAGTCTACTTGATCTAATCTGATGTCTAGGTCTAATCTCTCCTATCGGAAGTAGATCTGGGTCTCCCCCTTTGTTGTCCTGGGCTAAGATAACATAAAGCGAAGACTACCTCGATTAGCGTGACAACCATCCATTTAGGAGTTGAGGCAATCTTGGTTCCACCTCCTTAGTTGCTTGTCCCTCTACCATCCATCCTGGATCCACCTCACATAGGCAACTACAAGGTTGGTGATAACATTTTGGCGCCGTTGCCGAAGAGGTAGAGGCCTACCTTGGTTTAACATACCTCACCTTTCCCTACGACATATCTCTTTTCGGTGAATTACATGTGTGGTTCACCTAGTGACTCCACAACACGACTCCACTGAGAAGCGAACCCATCCCATAAATCATAATGAATTCAGATATATTTATCAGATGCATGAAGGAATTAAATAAAAGCATAAATGAACTTGAAAGGCAATTCGACTACGGGTATGAGGATGATCTCGAGCATGATTATGGGTATGAATCTAGTTATCACAATCTTTATGATACCCACCAATTTCCTCACCCATGCAATAAAGATTTCCCAACCATCCCGAGTGGACTAGTAAGCCAGCATCAAGTGAATGATCCTTGTAATCCTCTTCATCAATGTAATACAAGTTTTGTCGTGACTACCCCTAATGAACCTGTAAGTCGACATGAACCTAGGAGTCAGTCCCACTCAAAGCCTTATAGCCAAGTAACCAGAGCTATTAAGAAACAAGACAAACAGTCTCCTTTTGACTTTTCTAAAATATTGGGGGCACCTCATCCTATGCCAAATGATTACACTAGGAGGATGCCCCAGTTCAATAGAAATAAGGATATATCTATTGAAAGTCATCTGGATATTCAGTGGGATTACATGGAATCTAGAGATGCGGACAATGAAGATGTTTATATGCAAGCCTTAGGAGAATCCTTGCAAGGGGATGTTCAACTATGGTTTCACACTGATAAGTGGGGTAGGAACACTGATAATTCTTTAGAGTGTGAATCTAGCAATGATTGGGCAGTTGATAATCAATGTATTGACAATTTGCTTTCTCAATTGGATCACTCCTCTCCTGAAATGTTCCAAATTATGAGCATGCCTGCAATCCATATGAATGTTACAGAGTACTTTGAGAATAATGTTTCAAAACCTCACTCTGAAATTAAGAAGGATATCAAATCAAATCATACGAGATACTCTGCTATTATACCTGAAGCAGTCATAGAGCAAATCTTGGATTTAATCCGTGGAAGGGAACCTAATAATCACCATCAAGAAACATCTATAGTTGATCCTTCCATTTGTGAGTCCATTATAGAGCCTTTAGAAGAGCAACTCCATAGCCATTGCCTAATTGACGATAATTCAAGCTATCCAAATTTGGATTCAGACTTTGGTTATGTCTCTACAGAAGAAGAAAAAGTTGAATTTAATCAAATTTCTGTTGGAAAGCAATCAAGTGGTCATATTGTGGTTGAAGACCAAGTTTGTGAGGATGATAAAGAAGTTAGAAATGAACATATTGATATTTTTCCTTATCATGATGATGATCACGTGTCCTTAGTCAAGTGTAGTGAACAATTCGAAGAAGAACAACCACATGATGATGATATACTAGTGAGCGAGCTTGACCTAGAGCCTTCTTTGTCACATCTTTCGAACTAGAATCTGTGTCCAAATAATCATTAAGAGCTTCTAAGGAATGATTCTTGTAATGTTGTTACTATTCCCCATCATACTTTTGATCAAGGTGATTTGGTTGAGGAGATTAATCATAGTGAGTATAGTTCTTAGGATGTTAGTTTTAATCTTGCCAATTTCTCTAGCAAATGTCCCATATCACATGCAAGATTGGTGTTAACACCTTTAGGTGATACAAATCAAGTTTTAATTTGTCAATCCACCATCCCATCCCAGTTTTTGAAGTCCTTCTCTATGGTATCATGCGGTACAGAGTCTCGAAAGTGCCAAATGGTCAATGGTCAATGGTAAAACATTTTATCTCCGTTCATCCTTGGTGCATAATGCTTTCAACTTCGCTAATTTCTTTGATTGGGTGAATGAAAAGCTCTATAAAGACCAATTCCATATTTTCTCATTTTATAAACAACAAATGGGGTTAATCTCAATTTCTGGTTTAATGATCTCTAATTTGTCCCTATTTTGCTTCACCGTTGATCATGATGTGAGTATGATTGAGTGTGCTAACCAAAAAGAGGAGGGAAACAATGATGGCCTAGGAGCAATGAATCATGTATCGTATTCTTTTCTTTCGTCAAATTTAAACTTGCATAAATTTTATGATCCTATCGATCTATGCGTGGAAGAAGTTTGCAACAATCAATCTCATCCCTGGCATGACTTCATTTCTCTTTATCCGTATATTTCTTTGATCTTCAAACAACAAGTTATAATGGCTTCAATTTTCATTCACATTACTTACAAGCCATCTTTGATTCGTTGTATCATTAACTGTAAAGAAAGCTCAATAGATTCATTCAGCAAGTGGTTGCATTGGATTTATGATATTACCTAACACTTGTCTAAATTGGTTAGAGTAGGGTAGGTAGGATGAAATAAGACTTTTAGGCAGTAGTATAGCTTTTAGTCTTGCACTTTTTGTCTTTGCCTGAAGCTTGTTTTTCAAAGCTCTTAGTATAGCCTTCAGTTTATGCTATTTTCCTGCACAATAAAAATCAAACTTTGCTTAAAGTTATGGTTATAGATTAGATTTATTTTCTGCTTTTCAATTTTAGTGCTTTATTTTATCCACATATTGTTCCGACGACCGGTCTGCGAGTTTGGTATAGCTCTGGACATGTTGCAGGAATTATTTTGGTAGCGGTTGCAGAGCTGGATTGATGGACCAAGGATGCGAGAAGCAGAGTTCAAGGACCAGAGATTTTGAGGTTCTCAAGCGCTCCATTCAGCAAGGCACTTGTCCCAGTTGGAGCTAGATGTTATCACATATATAGTAGCCAGGCTACCATATTCTATTTTTCAAATTCAGTACATTTTTCAGCCATATCTCCTACATATGAGATGCTGAGATGAGTAGTTTTGATGGATCATTATGTTATCAGTGGACTATAGTACTCTCCCATGCCAGGACTGAGTCTCAGGACACTTAGATTTGAGGACTGATGTAGCCATTTAGTCATGTGCAGAGTAGTTAGTGATGCCCATATTTGTATCAGTATTTTCTCATTGGACAGATGATGGTTCAGATGGATTATTTGCATGGTTATGACTCAGCTTATATTATACTGTGTTATGGCTATCATTGCTCTTATACTCATTTTTGTGACATGTACTAGCATTTAGTGTCATAGTCTGGTGGTCATATAAATGTGGACTTGGATGTATCTGTATTATGTATTGATGTCCCTACTCAGGCTTGGAAGTTCTTGATCTATACTCATTGGTTTTACCCTCTGTTATCACCCGCCTTGTAGTTGCTTGCTTGAGGTGGATCCAAAATGGATGGTAGAGGAGCAAGCAACTAAGGGGTGGAACCATGACTGCCTAGACTCCCAAATGGATGGTTGTCACGCCAATCAAGGCAGCCTTCACTTTAGGTTATCCTAGTTCAGGACAACAATGGGGGAGACCCGAATCTGCTCCCGACAGGAGAGATCGAACCTAGACACCAAAAGAAGATCAGATGGGGCTTCAAGGTACTTAAGGTGCAAGGTGAATGGGAACCCTAGCTCTAGGGTTTAGGTACTAGCAACTGTCTTGGGAAACGTAACTATGACAGGGCGAGCACGAATAGAGTTGGGACTATCCAGTACCTAGAAATCAGACTCAGTAAAAGGTGTTTGAGCTATCAGTGAATGTTGGTAGATGGCAAAGGCTAAGAGCCTGAGGGCAGGGCTAGCTTAGAGATCAGTGCTTTGTATGCATTGGGCAATGGAGTCAGCAGTAAGACAGCGTTTCAGGAAACCCACTTGGGAAACATCTTGATCTACGAAACCAGAAAGCAATTGGTCCAGAAAAGCCAAGGTACAGGAAACCCAGCTCAGTAGATAGCTAGCGCTAGGGCCTAGGAAGACAAATCTGAAGCTTTAGGGGGTACCGGAAGGCTGATGGCTCAGCGTTGAGGATGAGAAGAGATCAAGGAGACCTGATCTACAAGCCCAAATCAGGAAAACAGCAGGAAAATCAGATCTAGAAAAGTCAAAATCTGATGATGGGGCTAGGAGGCTGAAAAGTGATTTTTTCAGATCCAGGGCAAACCAGGATGAATTAGCACAGAGTTGAGAGTGTTCTGGGATGCTTGGGACCCGATCTATCAGCCTATCATGTCAGATTTCAGAAAAACCTGCTTCCTGAGAAGGCCAATTTTCAGTGAGAGCGCTAAGGCAGTTTCAGTCTATTTTTCAGATCCTGGTCAAACTGTTGAGCCTATTGATAGCGTTGGGGTTGATTTGGACTTCCCAAGACCCAATATATCCGTCTGTGAAGTCAGAAATCAGAAAAAACTCAAAACCCTAGCAAGTCAATTTTTTCAGTGGGGGGTTATGTAGTTTTTTACTGAAAAATCAGATCTAGGTCAATCTATGAGGAATTTGACCAGCGTTCCAGTTGATTTAGTTAGGGGGAGGCCCGATCTATGAAACCCAGAAATGGTTTGGCAAAAGATCGGATGGTTCCCTCATTATTTGATTTTTTAGGTTTTTATGGTTTAGGAGTTTTCAAAAAAATAGTTGAATTTCAGCAAGGTACAATGGAATAAGATCAAAAAAGAAGAACTTACCTGTGGATCTTACCTAGATAAGCTTGTAGAAGTCTGTAACAGTGACGATCCTAGCTATCCCGATCAATCTTGGAAGATCCCCGTGATTTCTATGGCATATGCAAGCTCCAAGCCATCAAAGCGCCCCCTACCCTGCATGAGCAAACGTCAACCATATCAGATTTGCACATACAAAATAAAGAAACTGAATGCTACAAGACAATAAAATGAAGTAATCATAGATCGCAATGAAACTAATGAAAACCCCTTGATCCAAGACGAAGAGAACCGAGCGAGTTGAGGTCCCCCTACAAAAAC
Organism: Pseudotsuga menziesii; assembly: GCA_001517045.1. Lineage (NCBI taxonomy): Eukaryota > Viridiplantae > Streptophyta > Pinopsida > Pinales > Pinaceae > Pseudotsuga > Pseudotsuga menziesii. The sequence continues at coordinate 95,408 of LPNX010035976.1, forward strand.
GCTCCAGCCAAAATGCCCTCCTGTAGACAAAACAATGATAGCCACGAAAAAAAAATAGATCTCACGAGAATTTCCACGATGCTAGTAAGCTGAAAACAAGCTAATCACCATTTGAGCACATCAGATGCAAAGCAAATCCAGAAAATTTCCACAGAAAAAGTCTTTCTATTATTTAGATCCAAGAGCCAAAGACCCCTTACAAATGAGAAGCTCTCTCCTTTAGATAAAAATAAGAGAACCTCAATCATAACCAAATCCTAACCACTTTCAAAACGAGTGGCTAAGATTAAAAAATACAATGTTCTAATCAATGGTTGAGATGAGCTCAACATACAATACATGGATCAATATAATTATAATTTACCGAAGTGGACTTAAACCACCCAAATAAAGGTAACCCACTCAACAAGAAATAAATAAAAGCACATGGTGGGTCCAAGGAGTGTTTGACTAACTCCGTTTGGGTGTCTCCATGGCACAATAAATAATATAACAATTTAAAATTTTGACTTTTGTGCCTCCTTGAGGAAATCGTGGGTCTCCCAAAAAGCTCCAGAAAATATATAAAATTTGCCCAAAAATAGGTGCGAGCCCCATAAAATGCTAAAACTGCTAGAAAAGGTGTGGAAGACATCACTCTCATCATTGTGACACACCCCATGCCATTTCTTTGCCTCAATAGCCCAAATCGATTTTTTCAATAGCCATTTGATCATTTTTTAATCTGCCCCAAAAAACGTGATACTGCTAAAACAGCCTCCTAGGGTGCTTGCGTTGTCAAATTGAGCCCTCCAAGCTCTCTGGGACGGGGGTACAATGGTACAAACAAGTGGTTGCACCCCCCTATGCCCATACAACGCCCTAGGAGATCCAACTGAAACATCTCCCTGCTCAAACAAATCAATCTGTGAAGAAAAACTACATCAGAAAAGTAAAATAAGCCTGATCACATCTGTAAGTGCCCGGAACTAGAAATAAACTGTCTCATTGGACTCAAAGAGTCCCAATCCATCATAGGTGTATACTCATACCCCTCATAGGTCTCTATCTGATCATCAATCATAACCAATAAACAATATAACCATCTGTGAATAATCAGACACCAATAATAACTCAGAATAGATCAATCTGCTGCAAGTGTTAAGAGGTTAAACCATGCTCTACAACTCATTCACGTAACAAAATCAACAAGTAGCATTCATTTCACTGGCAGTACATCAACAAATACTTATAAATATCAGACTTTATTTATTATTACTTAGACTCAGACTTTCAAGACTATACTCACTTCATAGTTGTAGTCATTTTGCTAGTGAAGGGTGAAAGGTGGAAATGACAAGGCTAAGGCAAAGGATGACTTCCTACTCAACATCATGACACTTTGGACAAGGAAAAGGGAAAACTCACTACAACCAATACTGGACAAACATCAACACAAGGAATGGCAGTGCCTCACAGATGGATGAGTTGTTTAGAGAGTGCTTATTCAACTTAAGCATCATGTCTACATCAATTTTGATCCAAGTTCATTAGGATCACATTTCATTCTGTGGCCTTTTGGCGTATATGAACCCTTTGGGACTTCACCAGTGCTTAAAAGCACAGCTAATCGCAGCTTTCATCCGGGCCATATTTATTTTTAATAAGGTCAGCAATCCTTTGATATAACATTTTTTAACCATTGTTTTTTTGGACCTTTTCTTATACTCTTCAAGGAGTATTTTTTTTTTAGCATTTCATTGCTCTTGCCCTTTTTGCCTATGTTAAGAAACACAGTTTTACAATTTTCATTTTCCATGGGTGCATATTTCATATTTCAATAAAAGTAGTACATGAGCTTTCAGTTTTAGCCAACAACATATCAAGTGACTAGGGGGAATTCTGTACAGTGCCAAACATCGGGACAACCAACCAGAATGATTTAGGCATACTATCCAACTTACCATAGGCAAGTTTTGTCACCAACTCAGAGCCGAGACACAATGTAAACAGGGAGGCTTGTCCAACAAAGGTTCTAGCGGGGAAAAAGGTCCTCCATGCCACAAGTTAAGAAGTCAGTCGGGTTGAAAATTAAACTGGAAGGTAATGGATGGATGAAAACGATGAAATGATGGAGCCAACACTAGCAAGCCAAAACAATGGTGGGAATGACTACCTCTATTCTCCCTAAGGAGGGTAAAACCAATGAGTATAGATCAAGAACTTCAAAACCAAAATAAGGACATCAATACATAGTATAATATACAACCAAGTCCATATAAATATGACCGCCAGATCATGATACCACAAGTCAATATATGTCACAAGAATCAATATAAGAGCAATAATAACCACAACACCATATAAAATACTGAGTCATATCCATGCAATATAATCCATCTGAAACACCATATATCCAATGAGAAAGTACCGATATATCACTGGGCATCCACTACTGCTCTGAAATAACATAAATGGCTATATCGGTCCTCAAATCTGAGTGTCCTAAGACTCAGTCCTGGCATGGGAGAGTACAATAGTCCACTAATACAAAAATGATCCATCAGAAATGTTCATCTCAACATCTCATATGTAAGAGATCTGGCTGAAAAATGTACTGTGTCTGAAAAATAGAATATGGTAGCCTGGCTACTATATATGTGATAACACCCTCCTTAGGGAGAATAGAGGTAGTCATTCTCACCGTACTTTGGCTTGCTAGTGTTGGTTTCATTATCCACTGTCTCCACCCATCCATTACCTTCCAGTTGTGTTTTAACCCAACTTACTACTTGACTTGTGGCATGGAGGACCTTTCCCCGCTAGAGCCTTTGTTGGACAAACCTCCCTGTTTATGTGTGTCTCGGCTCTAAGTTGCCTAGGATGTGTTTGCTTGCCTGAAACAAGTAGCGTTGCCATCAATACAATGTATTTGGATATAAAATGAATATCTTATGAAAAAATCTCATTCATGAAAAGTAGTGTTTTTCAACATATATGAATGAAAGGCTAGCCTAATGAAATTGGCTTTAAAAAATGAAATATCTTGAACATTCATAAAAAGTAGTGTTTTTCAACATACATGAATGCAAAGCCTAAAATAATAAAAGTCCGTATGAAAGTATACGTGGACCAAGGCTATGAAAAATCAAAGGCCCAAAAACCAATGGCTCCTAAAAGTTATATCTAAAGATTGTTGGGCTTACGTGTATTGAGTTGGATTGTGAGCATTTGTCAAAGTGAGTAAGCACCTCTGAAGTAGTTCACCCATTTGTGAGGCACTGCCATCCCCTTTGTTGTTGTTTGTCCGGCATATGGTTATAGTGAGTATCCCCTTTCCATATCCAAAGTGTCACAGTGTTGAGCGGGCAGTCATCCTTTGGCCTAATCTTATGAATTTTAGCCTTCACCCTTCACTAGCAAATTGACTACAACTATGAAGTGAGTATAGTCTTGAAAGTCTGCTCTGAGTTATAATAAATAAAACCCCATATATATTTGGTTGATGTACCGCCAGTGAAGTGATTGTTACTTGTTATGATTGTTACTTAAATGATTTGTAGAGCATGTCTTAGCCTTTTAACACTTGCAACAGATCGATGTCAGCCTGAGTTATATAATTGGTATCTGGTCATTTGCAGGTTATTATTTTGTCTATTTGATATTGTAGATGATCAGGCAGAGACCTTGAGAGAGTATGAGTACATAGCTTTGATGGACTTGGACTTTTTGAGTCTAGTGAAACAGCTTGTTTTCAGTTCCGGGCACTTACAGAGATGATCAGGCTCATTTTACCTTTCTAGTACAGTTTTGCTTCACTAGAGGGCAGGTCTGAGCAGGGAGATGATTTTGTTGGATCTCCTAGGGCGTTGTATGGGGCATAGGGGGTCCAGCCACTTGATTGTACCATAGTACCCCCCTCCCAGAAAGCGTGGTGGGCTCAGTTGGACAACGCAGGCACCATGGGAGGCTATTTTGGCAGGTTCACGTTTCCCGAGGCAAAATAAAAAATAATGAAATGGCTACTGAAGAATTCGATTTGGGCTACTGAGGCAAGGAAATGGCATGGGATGAGTCATGATGATGAGAGTGATATCCTCTGCACCTTCTCCAGCAGTTGCAGCATCTGATTGGGCCCACATCTATTTTCTCGGGCATTTTATATTATTTTTCTGGAGCTTTTGGGAGGCTCACGATTTCCTCAAGGAGGCACAACTTCACAGTTTAAAAAATATATTATTTTTATTGTGCCATGGGGACACCCAGAGGGAGTTAGTTAACACTCCATGGACCCACCATGTGCTTCATTTATTTCTTGTTGAGTGGGGTGCCCTCTCTTTGGGTAATTTAGTCCACTTTTATATTATATTGTTATATTGATCCATGTATTGTATGTTGAGCTCATCTCAACCATTGATTAGACATTTGTATCTTTTAATCTTAGCCACTCATTTGAAAGTGGTTAGGATTTTGATTCTCTCATTCCTATTTAAAGGAGAGAGCTTCTCATTTGTAAAGGGTCTTTGGCTCTTGGATTTGGATAATAGAAAAACTTTTCTTGTGGATATTTCTTGGATCTCCTTTGCATCTAGTGTTCTTAGATGGTGATTGGAAAGTCTTTTGCTTCCCAGCATTCAGGAAATTTGGGCGATATCTATATATTTTTCGAGATCATTGTCTTGTCTACAGGAGGGCGACTTCAACTTGGGCATTTTTGTAGAGGCTCCTCAACTCGCTTGGATTGGCTTCGTCTTGTATTAGGGGGTTTTCATTAGTTTCATTGTGATCTATGATTACATCTTGTTACTTTTCTATAGATCTTGATTTTTTCTCATAACGCAACAAATCTGATATTGTTAACGTTTGTTGTGCAGAAGAGAGGGCACATTGACTCCTTGGGCAAAACGTTGGACATAGAACTTGCTCAAAGCTTCTCAAATTGATCGGGATGGCGGGGATCATCATGATCAAGACATCTACAAAATTTTCAAGGTAATATCTACAGGGTAGTCCCTTTCTTCCGGATCTCAATCCATTGGCACATGCTTTTCTTCATTTTACTAAAAATTCCATAATAATAAAAAACCAAAAAACACTAAAAATAGACCGCTTGATCTCTAGACAAACCGTTGTTGGGTTTTGTAGATCAGGTCATCCTCTCACCGTTTCTCCTTCAACTCTGAGCTGAAAGTGCCTAGTTTGCCCTAGATCTGAGAAACTATCCTCCCAGAACCTAACGCTCCTCACCATTTTTCTGACTTTTTCCGAGATCTGATTTTTTCGGCAAAATTCCAACTTGGGTTTGTAGATCAGGTCATCCTCTCACCATTTCTCCTTCAACGTTGAGCTGGAAGTGTCCAGGTTGCCCCAGATCTGAGAAATTGACATCCCAAACCCTAGCGCTATCCATCTTGCTACTCGTTTTTCCTGTGATCTGACTTTTCCGACCAAATACCTTTTTGGGTCTGTAGATCAAGGTATCTCCCAAGTGGGTCTCCTCCAACGCTGGGCAAATAGTGACTCCATTGCCCTAGATCTAACAGGCACTGATCTCCAACCCTAGCGCTACCCCCTCTTTGGCCTCTTTTCCTTGCAATCTGACTTTTCCCTGGTGACTCGGGTACTTTGATACTGTCATATCTTTCATCTAGTCTATCCATCGGTACTAGATAGCTCCAATCCTGTCCTTTCTCTCCCTGCATTGGTTACGTTTCCCAAGGCAGCGAATATCTTCACCTGTTGCTAGTACCTCAACCCAAGATCTAGTCTTTACCTCATAGGTCACCGGTGTCCCAAACTTGGATTAAACCTCATACTTCCCAAGCCTTAATCCAAAGCCTTGGTTCACCTAGTGACATCCTCCATAGATCTAGGGTTTCCATTTACCTTACACCTTACGTACCTCAAGTCTACTTGATCTGATCTTGTGTCTAGGTCTGATCTCTCCTATCGAGAGTAGATCTAGGTCTCCCCCTTTGTTGTTTTGGGCTAAGATAACATAAAGCGAAGACTGCCTCGATTGGCATGACAACCATCCATTTGGGAGTCAAGGCAATCTTGGTTCCACCTCCTTAGTTGCTTGTCCCTCTACCATCCATCCTGGATCCACCTCACATAGGTAATTACAAGGTTGGTGATAACAACCCACTTAGGCTTGGACCCGATCTACAAAACCCAGAAATGGTTTGCCCCGAGATCAAGCGGTTTGCTCTATAATATTTTTTCGGTTTTTTATATTTAGGGTTTTAAGATAAAAATAGAGATGCAAATGCCAATGGATTGAGATCTGGAAGAGAAGCACTAACCTGTAGATCTTACCTGGAAAACCTTGTAGATGCCTTGATAATGATGACCCTTGTTATCCCGATCAATTTGAGAAGATTTGAGTGAATTCTATGCCAAACGTTTTACCCCAAGAAGCCACTGCGCCCTCTCTCCTGCACAACAAACGTCCACCATATCAAATTTGCTGCATCATGAGAAAAAAGAAAATGCTACAGAAAAATAGCAAGATGAAATCATAGATCGCATTGATACTAATGAAAACCCCCTGATACAAAACGCATCCAAGCCAAGCGAGTTGAGGAAACCCTGCAAAAACGCCTAAGTTGAAGTCGCCCTCCTATAGACAAGACCATGTTTCCCGAAAAATATATAGATCTCACATCAAATACCCTAATGCTAGGAAGCAAAAGATTTTCCAATCACCATCTAAGAACACCAGATGCAAAGGAGATCCAAAAATTTCCAGAAGAAAAGTTTTTCTATTATCCAGATCCAAGAGCCAAAGACCCCATTACAAATGAGAAGCTCTCTCCTTTAAATAGAAATGAGAGAACCAAAATCCTAACCACTTTTCAAATGGGTGGCTAAGATTAAAAGATACAAATGTTCTAATCAACAGTTGAGATAAGTTCAACATACAATACATGGATCAATACAATAATATAATATAAAAGTGGACTAAATCGCCCTAAGAGAGGGGATCCCACTCAACAAAAAATAAATGAAGCCAATGGTGGGTCCAAGGAGTGTTAACTAACTCCCTTTGGATGTCCCCGTGGCACAATAAAAATAATATAATTTTTTAACTGTGAAATTGCGCCTCCTTGAGGAAATCGTGAGCCTCCAAAAAGCTCCAGAAAATAATAAAATATGCCCAAAAAATAGATGTGGGCCCATCCAGGTGCTGCAACTGTTGGAGAAGGAGTGGAAGACATCACACTCATCATCAGAACTCATCCCATGCCAATTCCTTGCCTCAGTAGCCCAAATCGAATTCTTCAGTAGCCATTTTAATTATTTTTTATCTGCCTCAGGAAACATGATATGCCAAAAACTGCCTCCTAGGGTGCCTGCGTTATCCAACTAAGCCCACTAGGCTCTCTAGGAAGGGGGTAATATGGTACAATCAAGTGGCTCGACACCCCCTTCCTCATACAGCGCCCTAGGAGATCCAAGAAAATCATCTCCCTGCTCAAATAGGCCATCCAGTATGGCAAAACTGCACCAGAAAGGTACACTGAACCAAATCATCTCTGCAACTGCCCGAAACTGAAAGTAAGATGTCTCATTGGATTCAAAGAGTCCATATCCATTTAAGGTGCATATTCACACACCCTATATGTCTCTACATGATCATCTACAATATCCAATATACCCAGATAGACAAAATAATAATTTGTAAATGGCCACATAATCAATAATATAACTCAAGATACATCCATCCGCTGCAAGTGTTCAAAGGTTAAGACATGCTCTATAAATCATTCAAGTAACAATTATAACAAGTAGCAATCACTTCACTGGCGGTCTATCAACCAAATGCATAGGGTTTCATTTATTAATTATAACTCAGACCAGACTTTCAAAACCATACTCACTTCATAGTTGTAGTCAATTTGCTAGTGAAGGGTGAAGGCTAAAATTCATAAGGCTAGGGCAAAGGGTGACCACCAACTTGACACTGTGACACTTTGGATATGGAAAGGGAATACTCACTCTAGCATATGACGGACAAGAAACAACACAGGGGATGGCAGTGTCTCACAAATGGGTAAGCTACTTTCAAAAATGTTTATTCACCTTGACAAATGCTCACAATCCAAATCAATACAAGTGAAGCAAGCAATAATTAGATATAACTTTAGGAACCATTGCTTTTTGGGCCTTTGATTTTCCACGGCCTTGATCCATGTATTTATTACACAGATTTTTATTATTGAGGCTTCTTGCATTCATGTATGTTTAAAAACACTACTTTTCATGAATGTTTTCATATATTCATTTCAATGTACTTCAAAGCCAATTTCATTAGGCTTGCCTTTCATTCACGTATGTTTAAAAACACTACTTTTCATGAATGGGCTTTTCATAAGATATTCATTTCCAAATACATTGTATTGATGGCAACGCTACTTGTTTCAAGTTTAGCCAACACAACCTAGGTAACTCAGAGTCGAGACACAAATAAACAGGGAAGCTTGTCCTTCCAAAATGCTCTAGTGGGGAAAGGTCCTCCATGCCACAAGTCAAGTAGTAGGTCGGGTTGGAAACATAACGGGAAGGTAATGGATGGGTGGAAACAATGAATAATGAAACCAACACTAGCAAGCCAAAGTATGGTGGGAATGACTACCTCTATTCTCCCTAAGGAGGGTAAAACCAATGAGTATGAATCAAAAACTTCCAGGTCTGTGTAGGGACATCAATACATAATATCATTACATCCAAGTCCACATATTTATATGACCGCCAGATCATGACCCTAAATGCTAATACATGTCACAAAAATGAGTATAAGAGCAATGATAACCATAACACAAGATAATATAAACTGAGTCATAAACATGTTATAATCCATCTTAACCAACGTCTATCCACTGAGAAAGCACTGATACAACTCTAGGCACTACTAACTGCTCTACAACTGGCTAAATGGCTACATCAGTCCTCAAATCTGAGTGTCCTGAGACTCAGTCATGGCAATGGAAGAGTACTATAGTCCATCAATCAAATCATGATCCATCATAAATGCTCATCTCAACGTCTCATATGCAGGAGAGCTGGCTGAAAAATGTACTGGAATCTGAAAAATAGAATATGGTAGCCCGGCTACTATTTATGTGATAACATCTGGCACCAGCTGGGACAAGTGCTCTGTTGAATAGAGCGCTTGAGAACCTCAGAATCTTTGGTCCTCGCACTCTGTTCCCCAAATCTATGTCCTCTAACTCCTCTTCTCTGTCTCTATACCTCTGTCTCCTGTGAGTAATATTGTATGGGTCTCCTAAATTCATTTATAATTTTTGCATGCCCACAGCTAGAAAGGAAAATAGCTCTAATACCACTGTAATATCCCAAACTATTATTTTTCTTTTTATGTGTGTACTGTAGATGGCTAATAGACTTATGCCTCAATAAAATAAGAAAGCAAACCCCGATCTTTGCATGCATGCAGTTGCATGCAGATCTGTGCCCTAGAAAATACTGAGATGCTATAAAATAGGAGAAGTCAATGCATGTACATACCAGTATATAGATCTGCTGATGGTGAAGAGGATGGTCCCCGCATGCAAGGATTCTGACAGAGGAATAGAGAGATAAAGCAAATCGTCCTCCACGGGTGAATGCGCCCTCCTCTCAAGCTGTAGATGCTCCGGAATAATAAATAAGCCGCTGCTGAAGGCCCAGATGAGGTACAATAGGGTTATAGTACCCCTCTGACCGTGATGGAAGCAGCATGCAGAAGAAACAGTGGCTCAATAGCCCAAAACATGAATGTCCTCCTCAAATTAATTCGCCCATGCAGAACAACGTCTTCCAGAAAGAGGGCACTGTTGATAACTTGCTTGAGACTCAAGCTGAACGGCCCTTCTTCCAGGGGAAGGTAATGAAGGTGCTTTGAGATGAATAGAAGTAGCATGCGGAAGTTCTGACCCCTGTAGATAAGAAAACGAATTGCTTTGTCTCTGACCACGGTACCATGGTATGATGGTGGAACTCTCCGGCTGGATGAATAATCAACCTCCCAAAATAACTGTTGAATGTAACCTGATGATGAACTAGTGCTTAACCTGGATGATCCAACCTGACGATGAACTAGGGCAGATAGATTTCGTTGCCGAAATACACCAATTAGCTAAGCTTGCACTCAACCCCAAATTAGCTCGCCAAGCTCTCCAATTCGACTCCACAAATCAATAATCACATAAGTGTCTTCTCCATTCACTTTATCTTTCTTTTATAACTTTCAAATGCGAAAACCCTAACTTTTGACCTAATTAGGTCACTTTAACTTCTAATTTGCAGTTGACTTGCATGCATGCGCATGAAGAATTAATCAGGTGCATGCATCATTAAATAATGCTCAGATGTCATGCATGCAGGTGGCCTTTGGCTCTAGTGGCCCTCTTCGACCCAATGGTGATATAATATTGATGCCCTAGATCTTCTGTATATGGCATCAATCTTCGGCTAATTCCTTGACTATCAGTACCCGCTCAAACCTACAGGAATCACATAGGTTAGCGGATCGGTCCTCAATGCCTAAGCAGAAGATGACATTACAGAATATGGAGTTTCTCTTCTAAAGGCTCTAAAATGGACTCACAAATGGAAGGCTCAACTATAGATGTTTCTTGATGGTGATTGTTAGGTTCCCTTCCACAGATTAAATCCAAGATTTGCTCTGTGACTGCTTCAGGTAATAATAACAGAGTATCTCGTATGATTTGATTGATATCCCTCTTAGTTTCAACATGAGGTTTTGAAACATTATTCTCAAAATACTTTGTAACATTCTTATGGATTGCAGGCACGCTCATAATTTGGAACATTTCAAGAGAGGAATGATCCAATTGACAAAGCAAATTGTCAATATACTGATTATCAACTGCACAATCATTGCTATATTTACTCTCTAAAGAATTATCAGTGTTCCTACACCACTTATCTATTAACAGATCTGTGAACATGTCATACCCAGTGATGGATTTTGGTGCTAACTGATCAAACCATAGTTGAACATCCCCTCGCAAGGATTCTTCTAAGGCTCGCATATAAACATCTTCATTGTCCTCACCTCTAATTTCCATGTAATCCTAGAGAATATCCAAATGACTTTCAATAGATATATCATTATTTCCATTAAACTAGGGCAACCGCCTAGTGTAATCGTTTGGCATAGGATGAGGTGGCCCCGATATTTCAAAAAAGTCAAAGGGGGACTGTTTGTCTTGTTTTTTAACAACTTTGGTTACTTGGCTATAAGGCTTTGACTGGGACTGACCTATAGGTTTTGGTTGGGTTTGATAATTGTTCATCGGCTCACTGGAGATGGTTAGGCATTCTTTATAGCGCAGGTAAGGGAATTGGTGGGTATCATAAGGATTCCAATAATTAGACTCATACCCATAATCATGGTCAAGATCATCCTCATACCAAGAATATGACCTCCATTTATCCTTTTCGTCTATTTGCCTTCTAGCTTCATTTATGTTTTTGGTTAATTCTTTCATACGTCTTAATAATACATCTAAATTCATTATGATTTATATGATGGGTTCACTTCTCAGTGGAGTCGCCAGATGAACGAAATGTCGTGTTCACCAACAAATGATGTTGTCATAGGAGAGGTAAGCGAAATTCATGCAGTGATTGCAAATATTTAAATATATAAAACACAATCACTGATATTAGACCGGATGTGATATGAATGATAAAAGATGTAAGTACATTCATAGACACCGAAGGTAAAATAAATGAACCAAGGTAAGCCTCTACCTCCCCGACAACGGCGCCAAAATGTTATCACTGACCTCGTAGTTGCCTATGTGAGATGGATCCATAATGGATGGTAGAGGGACAAGCAACTAAGGAGGTGGAACCAAGATTGCCTCAACTCCCAAATGGATGGTTGTCACGCCAATCGAGGTAGTCTTCACTTTATGTTGTCTTAGCCCAAGACAATCAATGGGGAAGACCCAGATCTACTCTCGACAAGAGAGATCAGACCTAGACACCAGATCAGATCTAATGGACTTGAGGTACGTAAGGTGTAAGGTCTATCAGACCCTTCCACGATGCCAAGTTCAAACAAATGAGCACCACAAGGGTTACGGTGGGGGTCGGGGGTAGTCACTAAAGAGGTCATGACTCATAGATTTGGTTGGGTGGGTTATGTTAGGAACTAAAGTTAAAAAATGAAATAAAAATTAAAAAACCCCGGTTTTTAACCTTTGTAAGGGTCCACATCTAAACTGACCGGTTTCAATTGCGACTCGGCCAAGCAAACCGGTTTGGTACCGAACAGATCATCGAACCAATTTTTTTCCCAATTTGATTCGGCTCCAATAAACTGGTGGATCAGCCGATTCTGATTCCGGCTCCACTAATTTTTAAAACTATGGTCAGTACAGCAATTAATGCAGGCCATACTGCTGATTCTGGGCACAATTTTCTAGACAAAACTGGCACATGTGAACAGGCCATACTGCTAGAAGTTAATGCAACACATGTGAGGCCACACTGCTGTGAGAAGGGCACAAAAATCGAGGTCTAATGCTGTTGGTTCAGTGAGCACAAAAACCAAGGTTAAGAACAGGTTTTGGCATGAATTTTGAGTAAAAATCAGGCTTAACTTTTCAGACTAATGAATGCTGAAATGGCACAAAGTTCGAGGCTGATTATGCACGGAAAAGGTGTCTCCTACAGCACAAATTTCAAGGCAAAAAATTGTTCTTCATTGTTGAGAAAAGTTTGACTTACTGAATTGCATACAGCTGTACATTTCGTTTTTCGAGAAGAAAAATAATAAAATCACTCTCTCTCAATAGGTTTTCCCTTTGGGGGTTTTCCTGAGCCAAGTTTGGCTAAAAATCCGAGTGTTCATTTTTATGGTGTGGCTGTCTTTATTTCCTGTCATTGAAAAAGTGTGAAAATTTCCAAATGTTTCATTTACTGTATTGTTTATGAGAAGAAAACCCTAACTTACTGTCAAAATCAATATTTGGGACGGGCATTAAACAATATGCACAGTTGAAACTTGAAACCGGGTTAGGAACATAAAAATTTACATAACCAACTCCATTTTTTATTACTGTTGGACTTCTCAAGGAGTTGGTTAGAAAAATAATCATATTTTATTGTAAGAGAGACCTAACTCTTATATAAAGGAGTCTCTCCTCCATTATTTTCACGATTGGATCTTGGGAGTTCTCTCTTATTTGGAGCTTAATTAACATTTCTTCTTGGTGCAAATTGGAATGTAAGGTTTTCTTTTCCTATTTAAGTGTGGCTCAATGTTCCTATTTTCTTAATGTTGCTAATGAATTGTAGAATAACTTGAACTTGTTTAATTAAGGCAAATTGAAAGGGTAACTTACCTCATTAGAAGGGCTTTATGTGAGAATTAATTCTTCTAATTCCCTTTTGTTGTCTTATACATGAATGTATTAATTTGTTTCTATCATCTTTCTAGAGTTTTTTTTTTTTAATACTTCATTGCATAAGTCACACCTTAATTAAGAATGTTTTGTGTGGCACCATTTGGGCCTTCCTAGTTTAATTTCTACTATCAATTTTGAGCATGTTAGGGTTTCTTGTGGCATGTGTATGCAGCCCTAGTTTCCTTAACCATGCATGAACTCACCCTCTTGGACTAGATCCCTTTATTCCATTTTCCCTTGTTGGATTGGAACTAGTCTCTTGGTCCTTCTATCAACATTTTTATTTTTGTACTACAAAGACAAAACCGTTTTGCTAAGCTATCTCTTGACATCAGCTTGTCCTTCATTGTCATATTCTAGCAACCTATACTAGTTAAGCTCCCCTTGAGTTGGAGAAGAACCAACCTAAAGTTTAGGGAGGTAGTTACTGATGTGAGAGTGGGTAACCCCTCTCGGTTTTCTTTGTGCTAGCAATGTTTATTTGGGGCTTTAACTGCACATGCTAGTTCAGGAGGTAACGCTATCTAAATATGACATGGCATTTCATTGACGAAGACATTCTTAGCACTTATCATGTAACTTTCTACTCAAATTCATTTTATTGAACTTTCCATTTATTTATGTTTTTGTTTGTAATTTTAAAGTATTAATTACAATATTAAGTTGGTGGCTGTAACTTGTGTTTAGAGTTATCCATATATTAGGTGTATGGTGGGAGGATTTTGGTAGCCAAATTCCTGAGCTTTAAATGCTTGCCATCAAACCTGTTTCTAGATGTGCATTTTAATTAGAATATGTTCCAGCACATTCACTCCAAGAGGTGTAACTGCTTGAACCAAAAAATAGCTGATCGATTGGTGTTAGTGCACTCTAATCTTTGCCTCCTTAATAGATAATTGGAAGGAAGTAGCGATGAAGATGATACTAAAATGAATGAGGTTACTCAAATTTAGATTGGACCATACAGAAAAGAGAAGTAACTTTCCAAGACAAGGGCCTCAATTAGTTGGAGAGATATTTGAATACAAACTCAACAATACCATCTGATGCAAGGACATGAAGTTGCAAGGAGTTTGGGTTTCTGTTCATGAGGTCTGGCTTTTATGAATCATGACTTCAACATTTATCATTTTATTGCATGGTGCATCATCCATGGTGTTTGGATTCTGCAGGTTTAAAGGTTGAACTATTTGTTGTAAAAATTTCGGAGCATTTGAACTATTCAGTGTTTATGTATATTTGAAAGTAGTTGTTTATGTATTTGAATGAGTTTATCTCTACGTCATATAATCTAAGTTTGTAGATTCATCATGAAATGAAAATCCTTCAGTTTATGTTCTAAAATTTTGAATATTTTATGTAAATTTTCATATGCCAACGTAGCATTGAGAGTCAGTCTAGTTGGCAAAGTTGCTAAGCTGATTCTCCATTTTGGGTTTGCCGAGACATTCCTTTACGATTTTGGTTAAAATAGCCCTACATATAACTCCAATATAAAACAACTGCCCATACAATTTCAAGACTCCCAGCAATTAAGGGCAATTTCATTTTCATTGTACATATACATCTAAAGCTAAAAGGCGCAAAACCTAAACATGGCATCTGCAAAAATCAAGCCTGATAACCCTTTTGCCTTCCAGCTAAGTTTGAAGGTATGAAATATTTTATCGGATATTAAATAGTTCACAGATCTTTTGAGTTTAAGAAATGAGAGTTGTATGTATCGGGAAATGTTTATGTAAAAGTATACAGTTTACTATTGATCTTAGCAAATTATGGGGATCATAAAGATATTCTATACAGGGTTGCTGTTTTCAAAGCAAATGTCTAAATGCCAGACCTTTACTTTCTTAATATGTTCCAGAATATGACATAAATAGCCCATAAAACTTCCGGCAGCACTATAATTGTCATTATAACGAATGATTGAAACCCAAAACCTTTAAAAAGGGGAAAAACCTTAAGAAATTAAAAAACTGAATGGCACATTCTTCCAATTAGGAGGGATATAGGGATATACAAACAAAATATACAGAAATACTTACGAGAACAAATGTATTGGTCGAATATGTAAACAGGAACAAGCGTCTTATATCGGGAAGCTTTAACAAGACCGGGATGGTCGTCTGTCCTTAAATCATGTTTGAACCATAGCAGAGCTACCTTCTCCTCTGATATCACACCCTCATTTATGTCAGTTTCAGCCAGTGTTACAGCTGCCCTTATACCTGCTTTCATGGATAATTTTACAGATTGGTTTGCCTGCAACCTTAGAAACCCACTGCGCTTGCAGCCTTTAGATGTAGGTATAGACTGGTGCTTTGTATAAATGTGGCCTCTGATGAGGAGTGAAGGTGGTACAGTAGAAGCAATAACAGAATGAGAATTGTGACAATAGAGAGCACCATGGATTACCATCTTAGCTCAAAATTTTATGGGTTTTGGTAAAGAACTATAGAGAGGGAATGCAGCAGCATTCATATACTCAAATCTGTAGAGAATTTATGCATTTTTACTTTGAAAAGTACTATAAATTCAAGTTATTCGTGAGGCTACTATGCAATACGGGTGTATGAGTTTGGATGATGTATTTTTATGTGGACAAACTACTCATGCATTTTGATTGTTAATGGACAGGGGTAATTAAGGATTGTACTAATCTGGAGGGCATTCTGTTTTGTACATCCGAATTGTTTTAGTCTTTCGCGCGGTGGTTCTTCTTAGAATCCGGCCAAATAAAAAGTTGTGGTTCTCATCAATTTGGTGGGTTTTCTTAGATGTTGGGGTCGATTTGGTAAAGCCGAAACAGAAGTAAAACCAGGTTTTATGTGAAACCATGAACGTAATCATGATTTTTGCTCAAAACTAGAGTTTTGTGATATTGATTTTAATCATGATTTCAACACGTATATCCATGGAAATTTTATTCAATGATATTAATTTTGTGATATTGAACTTCTCTACCAATTTTTAGTTCGAGGCAGAGACTTGTTTTCATTTTTTCATTTGGCCGTGTTGAAATATTTGCCAAACTTACCGTGGCGTATTGAATGGCATAACCAAAATTCGAATTAAAATGTTTATTTATTTTAATTGTATTTTCTGAAATATTTATGGAAGAAAGTCATATTTCGATCATTGGCAAAGTAAACAGAATCATAATAAAAGTTCAAAAAATAAACATCATGCTGTTGCCAACGGCGTGGTAGGTGATCGTTTTAATATGTTGTTCCTTCGTGTTGGGCTAAGTGCTTTCAAAGGTCTTCTTCTCCTCTCGATGCTTGCTATATCTAGATTTATATGATCTCAAGGTTGATGTCAAAAACCAATGATAATCAAGGTTGGCAAATGCAAGGGTGATTTTTTACTATGAAGAAAAATATATATGCGTGGGATTGGGTGTAATATCAAATAATCAAGTTGGTGTGATATTAAATAATCAAGATGAGGTCATGGAATTTTAGCAAAATTTGAAACAAGCTTAAAGACGGAAATAAAACATCTAATAGTGGTTGGGGACTCGATGATCAGGATTAGTCACTTGGCCCTTAAATTGATACCGAAGGATGGATTTGTTTGGTGTATAATGTGGTGAATACAACAGTTGATCTCATAAATTTGAAAAAGTGCAAGTTTTCCATGTTTTGCGTGCTTTAAATAAGCGAGATGATCATCATGCTAATTGTGCATGCAACCTTGAGCAAGGAAGATTGGAACTAAATGGGGTGGAGATAAGTCATTCCATCATCCCTTACCCATGATTATAGGAAAATTGGGTCTTGATCCCCTAAGTACATGTCTCAAAATCATATAATTAACCATGGATTATCAATCCACGACCATGTGGCAGGATTACTTCACCAAGTTGCAAGATAACATCATGTAAGGACATGCATTTAAGTTTGTGACCTTTGATGGATGGGGAGAATTAAGTGTGATAAATCTGGAGGGTTGCTTTGCATGTGAAAACAATTGGGAAGTGATAGATGTAATGAGTGTTTTGTACCTCTTAACAAAGGTGATTAAAGGAGAGCAGGTCTTGGGGGGGTATATAATTTCTAGGGATTATTCAGAGGTGAGTCTCATTAATAGTGAAGTGGATACACAAATTGAAACATTGTGGAGGAAGAATTATTGGACTGGTTCTTAAACTATAGGAAATCTCTTGAAAATTGAGGATCTAGAGGGGAATTGGAGGAGCAAGGTTATCTTGCTGTCAAATTATTACAGAAGTCTAGTCATTCCCTTGGGATTTCTTATTTGACTGCTAGGAAACTCGGGTTGTTTGGCTTCCATCGATAATTAACACTCATATGCATGACCAAGGAAACAATTCATTGTTGGATATATATTTCTCTAGGTTGGGGGTCTCGAGTATGATAGTATGTGTTTGGGTCTAGAGGATACTCAATCTAGCATAGAATTTTTCCTCTCTACTCTAGTAGCTTATTGGGGGTGGAACAGTTCTCATGAATCATAATTTGACCAACGGTGTCTATTTAAAGCAGTGGGGTTCAACATTGGAAGTTTATCTAAGAACACTTACGATAACCCTGATCCCAACGACAAAGCTCTCTCCATTTCGAAGGTATGTATTTTGGATATGAAAGTTGTTTGAAACTTTATGTTTGGTTTGACAAACCTGAATAGAGGAATTGTAGCTATGTCATCGTCAAGATTGCCTAAAGTTCAAATAGAAGAAGCTTTATTTTAGAACTTAGTACTTATGTGGCTTAATTACTCATATGTTGCAATCAATTACATAGGAAAGAAGAGTTTTGTTGCCTAAGAATTGAAGGTAGTGTTAGGTGGAATAATATTAGATGACCCACGATAGTGAACCCTGATGAGAATAGGCACCTCATTATCAGGAGAATGGAACGTTTGAATGATTGAGTGCTAGAAATAGTGGCACAAGCTCTACATAAAATGGAGGATTGGAGAAAATGCTTGGAGAATACCTTTGACATAAATTCATCAATCTCGTAAATACAATACAAAATGTTGAATGTGCAGGTGAACAAGTGGATAAGTAAGCTTATTATAGTATAAATTGAAGTTGAATATCTCAAAGGCAAAAAGATTGAGCAAGAGAAGCAAATTTGGGTTTTACAGCAAAAGGTGAAGTGTTTGGAAATAGAAAAATCTCTAGGATTTGAATGTTCCAACCCCTAAGACTTGGTTGGATCAATTGGTGGCAATCAGAAAATGGCAGGGAGTGATAACGATGTGGAATAGGCATGCATTGAGATACATAATATATCAAACATACCTTCAACTGTAGGGAAGATAGCAGAAGGCCTATAGTTGCCAAGAAATATTTTTGCTAAAAAGTTTTGTATTGTGATTTATATGTTTACTCCTTGTTGGACAGTACAATATGATATACTAAAGCATAGTACGCATTAAGAACAGGAGGATAACATTGATCAACTAGTGTGAAACCAAAATCTTGGTTTTTGTAAAGATCTTTGTAGAACTTTTATGCTGAAATATACCATTGTATATTCAGGTTGATCGGTCAGACCATGACCTTTAATTTTATTTAATACAAAAAGTAATTGCTCTTGTTAAAAAAAACTACAACAACGTCAATGATTTATGAAAGCAGGTGTGTTTGCTATGGATGTATGAGAAGGTTTGGTTGTGTGAGTTTCATGAACTGATGCTTACATTGTGAGATCCATTATCAGAGCCATGGAAGGTTGTGTGTATTCTTATGTGATTATGTGAATATTTGCTAGTTGAAGATATTGTTGTTGTGTGAGAAGACATTGTTGCAAGAAGAAGAAAACATGATTAAGAGGCTATGTATTGTACAAAGGCAGAGTGGGTCATGAGTTTGAAAGAAGCAACAAGTTCATTGTTGTGGTATATGGCACAAAGATATTAGTCTATTAATGGTTGAGGACAATGGTCCAACGATTATGCACAATTAGGGTTCTTCGTTTGAATATGGGATTTACCTTTTTGAATTTCAATATCTTACTATATTGTTGAATAAAAGATATATTTCATGGCTATTAAGGTTTTTAAAGTCTATGATGCACCCTTTGATTGTATTGACAAATTTGAGTCAAATTTGTGTTTGGGCTATTGTGAATTATGTTATTATAGATTATCTTGTCTTTAGGGTACCTTGCCAAAGAGCCTAGTATTTTGATTAAGGATCCATATCCATGTGTAAGACATATTCTACTCCTAAAGAGACAAATATATATGAGGTAGAGTAATCATCCTTGTTTTTGGACATATTCTTGTTTTAGGCTTCATGGAGTTTTAAGTTTGTACCTTTTTTGTTGGGGTTGATATTCTTATGTGACCTTATCCTCCATGATTGTTGCTTTTTCATTTTATTTGGTTGTCAATGCTATCACCTTTTGGATCTACAGCTCTAGGATACCATGATTCAATATGAAAACACTCTTTGTTTTTTTACCCAACATGTTCAAAACAAAATTTGTCAACCCTTTTGAGGAGTTGAGTGCTCTCATTCAAGATGAAGGTTTATAATGTAAGGTTTTGGTTTTTTCTAGGTTTGCTTTCCTTCTTATTTGACACACTTACTATCAAATATTTTTCACAAGTGTGCAACTTAGTCATGTTTGAATAATCTTCAAACTTGTGCCATGAATCCCTTAAGCCATAAAGCTATGCGAGAGGAGTGTGAACCACACGATACAATGGTTAAGTGAGCACAAAATTCACGATTTGGGGGTAGATTTAGTGGTTCGGGGAGGGACTCTCATATTTGCTTAATCAACTAGGTATTTTTGAGATAAATCAGAGCTTGGAGTCTTCCTTGCTGGACAATTAACCTTGATGAGATGGACCTCCTTAAGCAATAAGTTGTAGAGAATGGATATGCTTGAGATTGGCCGATAACGATTGAAAGGATGGTGTATAGTGACTAATTTAGTGTCAAGGGAGGTGCTTAGAGCAAAATGTGTGCTGAGGGATAGAGACTATAAGTCCATAATAGAATTTTATGGTTTCATTACCTGACTTAGGAGTGATATACATATTGGATATCTATGGTTGGGTGTTGAATCATTCATTTGAAACCAAATAATTGGACAATTTTTTATTACTGCAATTATTTATCTCTATCGTAGTTTGGTTTATGCTTTGTTTGTATTTATGTCAATTAAATTAAATTCTTTAAAATTTCTAATGTTTGAATTATGTGTATAAATTTGTGTATAAATATTGATGGAAGGAATGAAATGGAATAATGTTGAAAAATTCTATTGGTTGTGGAGCCTGATCTTCCTGATTCAGAGATCTTATTGTTCAAACGTGTTTGTACCCCAGTTTTACTATACACTAGTCCCAGCGGGGGGCAAGGGCGGGGGGGTGCAGGGGTGCATCCCCCCACCCCCCTGTGGGGGTTGTTTGTTGGCCAATAGTTTATGGGCCATGGTATTGGGTAGCCCATAGTATTTTCCCATGGTAATTCCCCTTTAAAAGGAAGACATTGTAATATAGTTGTATATTGTAATTGAAAGATCGATGCATATGAGAGAGAGATTGTGAGAGAGTGAAGAGGAAATTGCAGTGGATTTGTTGCGGGTTGTATCCCTTCATTTTTTTGGACAGTATAATAATAAAAGGATTGGAAATTTCTATGTGGACGTAGCCCATCTTAGGTGAACCATGTTATATTGGTGTCTCTCTTGTAATGTGTTGATGTGTTTTATATTTGCATCTTATTTATTGTTATTGCTCCACGACCTTGTTTTTCTAACAATTGTTATGAGAGGCAAAGGTCTATTTGGATGGTAGACTTGCAGGAAAGAAGGGTTATGAGTTTGAGTGGGAGCAATGGTGGAAGAAGGAAATTTTAGGATTGAGAAATTTAAAGGCCAAAACTACAAGTTATGGAAGAAGAAAATGGAGGACTATCTATACAAGAATGATCTATTGCTACCATTGGGCGAAATCAAAATAGTCGATGGCTATGAAGGACGAAGAATGAGAGATTCTTGATAGAAAGGCATTGGAAACAATACCGTTGTACCTATCTTCGTCGGTGGCTTTCAATATTTCAAAAGAAAAGACAACAGAGGGTATAATAAGCGCATTGGATAAATTGTATGAAAAATCCTCGATTTCCAACAAGGTATTTTTAATGAAGCATTTATTTAATATGATGATCTCAAAAGGTAGATCTATTGTTGACCATTTAAATGAATTTAATACGATTACTAATCAACTAAGTTCTGTAAAAGCAATCTATAATGATGAGGTTAGGGCTCTTTTAATTTTGTGCTCATTAGCAGAAAGATGAAACGACTTAGTCATGGATGTAAGCAACTCTTTCTTTGGGTCAAACACTCTTAAATTTGATGATGTTTTTGGTGTCACTACAAGGTAAATCCCCTGTAGCAGAGCTCATAGAGGAGGCTTTTAGTGTTATAAGATCGGAAAAAAAATTTAAAAAAAAACCTCTGCTACAACCTCCGCCAATGGTAGCGGATGTTTTAACAGAGTTCATAATGGATAAATGTTATAACAGGAAAAACTCAACGACCAGATGTTTTAGCATATATTTTTTTATCGGTGCGTTTTTTTTAAACTAAGTGCATCGGTGTGTTTTCTAACAAAACGCACCAGTGATGTACATTGTATTGTATCCACACCGGTGCATTCAAAGATAAAGTGCAACATAATTTTCATAATTTCAATGACGTACCAGTGCTCGTGTATTGATTATATGCACCTGTGTTTTTAAACACAATAAACACACCGATGCGATTAGTTACATCATGTGCACAATAAAAATAAATTGTGGCTTTTTCCACGCAATCATTTGATATGAGCGCACATGTGCATATTAACCAATGATACAAACATATGCGTATTAACCATTTATACACATGGGTGCCATGGATGATTTTAAGGAACCATACTTATTTGAAAGTGTAAAAACGTTGGCGAATCTTACCAATTCTTAAAACACCAACTATAAAATGTTTGGCGATATTTTTCAAAAAATATTTTAATTTCCAAATATCTTATATCGTTTATATAATAATTTGGAGATTTCTAGGGTGAAATTTTTTTACCCCATCAAAATTGGGCAAAACAGGGCTTCAAAAAATGCAAAATGACGAATATTGTTTTGGAGAAAAACATGGAAAAATAGCCCACAGGCTAAATTTCACCCCTAAAATTATCCCTGATGGGTGCATATAAAGCAATTATATTCATCGGTGCTTAAAACAAATTTAAATGCATTGGTGACTCCATCTGACAAGTAAAAATATTTATTTTAAAATTCAATTGTGTGTTTAATGAACATAACTGCATCGGTGACTCCATCTGACAAGTAAAAATATTTATTTTAAAATTCAATTGTGTGTTTAATGAACATAACTGCATCGGTGATCCTAATTATGGAAAACGCCCATGTGCTCCTAATAATGGTATGCACACCAATGCTTCTAATTATGGTAGACGCACCGGTGCGACTTCTGTTACCAATCACACTGAATATGATTCATTGAATAATGGTTACTGAGATTGCAGCCAAATATATAAAGTTCAGTTAGTGTGTTTGTGAGTTTTATTAGTATTCAGGTAGAGGCATCAGAGCAACATTAATTATCAAAAGCACCGCATATGATTATTTAAACAACGACTACTGACATTTTAGTGATATATATATATGAAATTGAAATATCATAGATGCAAACATCAATTGCAATATTTAATCATCCATATATTTACTTAACAATGTATCGTTTCACATGTAACATTTGACAATAACATTGAAAAATGCAATAGAATAAAAAAATTTATTTTATTATACACCAATAACATAATATGGATCATCATTCTTCGTTGAAACTATTATTGGTGTTCAAACCACTTGCATTACTTGGGTTATTTTGTTAAATGTTTTGTTGATTGGCTCGATTGTTGTTATCTTCTAGTTCAACTTCCATCTATAAACATAAAAATAAAGTGTATTGAGTGTATCTACATTGTTGAGAATAATGAGAAATAAAATAGATAGTACGTGAATGCAAATTAAAAAGCGACATACCTACAATATAGTAATAAGTGAGTCATGAATGATACACATTATTTCAAAACCATGTCTCGTGCCTTCCATCAACAAGGCTTATGTTGGCTCCACTCCATACTTTGTTTCCTGCAAGTTTTATGCCTCGTCACATTAACTAATAATTGATTTAATATAAATTATTATTTTTAATTATAAAATGGCTGAAGTAAAAAAATATAGATACTTACAAAATCCACAATTAATTTTTTTATACACCAACATATACTCACAAACCTTGCTTAATCCAATGTCAATCAATTCATCTAATGGTTCTTCTATATATGTTAACACCTATTTGAAGACATACAAGGATTGGCAGTGAAAACTTAAAAATCAAATATACAAATCACAACCAATACGAAATCTTAATTTTTATAAGGAAATCACAAATACTAACAAGCTTTGCTATCAACCCCTTTCTTCCCTGTCATCCTGTCTTGTGTGCTAGTTTTGTTCCATTTTGTTTTATTTTCTGCATTAAAAAATAATATTTAATGATGAATTAATTAATAAGATTTACATAATCCTAAGAAACAATGATTTCATACATTTGAAGCATGTTGTTGTCGAGATGGATCCTCTTGCGACACAATTATGTCTATTTCCTTGACCATCTCCTTGTACACTTTTTTGGACACCCCTATCGACACATTTCACATATCACCTCGTTCATCCTTTAGGAATTTCATAATCTTCTTGGAAATGTAAAATGACTGCATTAATCAATTTTTATGTTGATATGAAAAATAAATAATGTAGCAGAATTAAAATTATCAAAGGAATGACGCTTTGTAGTAGTCATACAAACAAATAATTTCTACATAAACATGTTTAGAAATATTACATTTTCAATTATTATTTTTTGTTGTTGTATGTTTTTCTCTATTGCAAATCTGACAAGTCTCATTGATCATTGCTCTCGGAGTGCCTCTTGTAGTTTACATATGGTCTGATTTTTAGAATCGTTTGATTGATTTCTATATTGTAAGTGAAAAGTACGCCTGCATGTTCATTCCACTATATCCCTCATAGTATTATAAAATTATTTGCCCCTTCTATTAACTTCCAGCACCACTCCAAATGAGCTAAGGACCAATTGATCATCATTTGCATCTTCCATGATTTTTTTTTCTCATGATGACATTGACTTTTGTTGATGTCATTCGCTGCATAACAATGATTTCTATATTGTAAGTGAAAAGTACGCCTGCATGTTCATTCCACTATATCCCTCATAGTATTATAAAATTATTTGCCCCTTCTATTAACTTCCAGCACCACTCCAAATGAGCTAAGGACCAATTGATCATCATTTGCATCTTCCATGATTTTTTTTTCTCATGATGACATTGACTTTTGTTGATGTCATTCGCTGCATAACATTCAACATATGGGTATTAGATTATTTGAAACATATTAGTGAATAATCATAACTACATTACTCCTCAAATTTACAGAAATAATTCATATTCACTTCTTTTTTATTCACCCGATTAATTCCTCTACAACCTTTCCATCAACGTCTTACACTCTTATGGAAAAAGATAAAAATTGAAAGTTTGAACAAACTAATGAAAATATCAAGGAAATGTTATCAGAGAAGAATGAAGAGATATCTTGTCTAAGAGATCATAGTTAGAAGAGATTGGCATGACACAAAATTAGTGTTTTCTTCAGAGGCGCAGATCTAGGGTTTTTTGCAGAAGTTTTCCATGGATCCCCCTCCTAATCTAGATCCAGATGATCATCGTGTCCGTCTTGACGTCAGCTTCAGAAGGGTCGTTGAGTCCCAGCCGTTGTTCAAACCCCATTCTTCATATTCGAGGTTCATCAAGAGGGCATAAGTCCCTGAGGTCAAGATTTTGTTCGTAACCTACAAATACAAAGCTATATTTCTTTTTGAGAAAGGGATCGTTGGCCACTTCACTAGTTTATGCCCTTCCCTCCTATCCATAGAGGTATGGTTGAATAAAAACTAGAGATCGCTCATACAAGGCGAAGTTCAACATAAATTATATGGATAGAGATTCTTCATATTTTTATTTGAAAAAAGGGAGGATCGAGATCTCATATTAAAAAATGGGTCATATTTCATGGGGCCTAGGGGTATGTATCTCAACAAATGGGACCTATCATTTGATCCTGAAAAATATATCCCCTCGGAAGTCCCATTTCATGTGAAACTTCCCTACTTACCTTTGCATTGATGGAATGATGAAGATCTCAGAGCAATAGGGAACACACTAGGGAAATATATTGATAAATCAGAACCCAGACACCCTATGTTTTCATGTGCTAGAATATGTGTCAAAGTAGATTTGGAGAAAGGTCTCCCATAAGCTATCAATGACTCTATGGAAGGTTGGAATCATTAGCAGATAGTAGATTATGAACAAATCCCTTTCAAGTGTAAGGTTTGCCATCAATATGGACACTTTGCAAAAATCTTGTTCGAAAAGAACACAATAAGCGGTTGAAGACCCCACAAGGGAAGAGTGGAACAACGTCAACAGAAAAAAAGGAAGTAAGACAAACCCAAATCAAGCGTCCTCCCCAATAAAAAATAAACTCTTAGAAAATAGGTTTCAAGTTCTTTCCTTGGAGGATAAAGAAAAAAGAAATCTCACAGAAATGGAAAAGGAGAAAGATCTAGGTAAATACCCAAAAGATGAGGCAGTTATAGTGGATATAGGACAAGAAGAAAATTACATCCCAAATCTACCTAGTCAAGCATATGTTGAGGTAACATATGAAACCTTAATGAACTTTGGCTCAGTTGCAAGATCAAGAGAAAAGGCCCACCATGAGGACACATTCGATAACAAAGAAGCTGATATTGAGCCCCAAGCTAAAAAAGGTAGGAAACCCAATAAATTTATGAGAGATATGGAAACATCTCGGGAGAAAGCATCAGGTAAGAGCAGTCTAGATTAGATCGTTTAGTTAGAAATTATCTGGCAGGAAAACAGTTTGTGGCATCGATAGAGGAAAAGAAGGATAAACCTCTGCCCCAAACACAAAAAAAATAATGATGTTATTCTCTTGGAATTGCAAAGGGTTGGGGGGAATCAAAAGATAGAAGCAATAAAAAGACTCAAACATAGCGAATCAATCACAATCCTTGTTATCCAGGAGACCAAAATGCAAGAATAATACTATCTCAAAGTTATGAATAAAATATGGGTTAAAGGTGAAGGAAAAGTTGTTAGTGCTCTTGATGCTTTTGGGGGTCTTCTCACTTGGTGGGACAAAAATTGTTATAAACTCCTTTCAACTTCACAAAATTGACACTGGATTTTTGTATAATTAGAGGAACTTTCTAGTAGATAAGTTATGTGGGTTGGGAATGTGTATGGCCCGATGATACAAGGAAACAAAGAATATTTTTTGTCTCAGCTAGATAATCAAAGGCATGGGAAGATGCAACACCCATGTATCATTGCTATAGATTTCAATGCCACCACATTAGGGGAAGAAATAAGAGGAGACTCCAAAGTTAGGGACTCATTAGGGGAAAGACTAGAGGAAGTCATCTTCTCATGGGGACTGAACGATATTAAGCCAAACCGTGGAAAGTTCACATGGACCAACAAAATGCTAGGTATGGGTTACATTGCACCAAAGTTGGATCGAATCTTGGTAAGCACCTCCTTTCTAAATAAGCCTTTTTTTCCAAAGACCAAACTTTTAGCATATGTCGTTTCAGATCATAGACCTATCTCTTTTTTCCTTTTTTCAACTGGGAAATTGGGGCTGCTTCCTTCTATATTCAATCATTTGTGGCTGGAGTCAAAAGGTTCTTTACAGGTCTTCAATAAATCCTAGGATCACCAAGTTATATTTGGGAGCAAAAACTTAAAAACATTAAAGTATATATTAAAAATTTCCTTTTTCTAAATCCAAATGACCTGGGTAAGGAAAAAGTTGAACATGTTAAAAATATGGAAAACCTTCAGGATAGAATGGAACATGACCATATTTCAAAGGAACTCTTGATTAAATAAAAATAGTTAGACAGGAAGATACAACACCTATCAAGGATAGAAGAAGAAGACTGGTGCTTGCATTCAAGAAGTCTTTGGATGAAAGGTGGGGATATGAATACCAAGTTCTTCCATAATCAGTGTAAGGATCATTAGAGGAAGAACACAATAACAAAGCTACTCAAGGACAACAAAGAGAAATTAACAGAACAAGAGAAAATAAAAAAAATGAGATCAAAATATTTTTTGAGGATCTATACTCAAAAGAAGAAGAGGCTACCTAGGAAGAAATGGAAGCTATGAGCTTTGATATCCCCTGTCTAATAGAGGATAAAGATAATTACCTCTTGAACCTGCCCGTTTCGGAAGAGGAGGTTCGTAAGGATTTTTGGTTTCTCCATCCAAACAAAGCTCCTGGGCCTAACAGGTTCACTATAAGCTTCTATAGAAGGTGTTGTCACATCATTAAAAGATATCTGATAAGAATGCTTATTTGGAGGCAATCCAGGGAAAATATTGGAGGAGCAACAAATTCTACTTTTCTAGCTCTCATCCCCAAGGAAACCAATCCTTCCTCCATTAAGTGCTTCATACCTATCTCTTAGTACAACTAATCCTACAAAATTCTCGCAAAGGTTATTTTGAACAAGATCAAAAATATTATTCAAGATCTCATCTCAGCAAACCAAGGTAGGTTCATTGCAGGCTTCCAAATCTACGATAATATTCTTCTAGTTCAAGAAGCAATCCATTCTAGTCACAAAAGGCAAGAGGTAGGAATGGAAATAAAATTGGATTTGGAAAATTCTTTTGATAGAATCAGGAATGATTATATCTACATGGTGTTGGAAAGGTATGGTTTATCTCTCAAGTTCATAAGGTGGATCAAAGCCTATATCAATGCTCCTTGGATAGCCCTGCGTGTGAATGGTCAACCAACTTCTTTTTTCCAAGCTAGTCATGGGATCCGATAAGGATGTCCCATGTCCCCCTTTATTTATATCCTAGTGGTGGGCTCGTTGAGCAGAAGGATAAATAGACTCCAAGCTGAAGGAAACATCCCTGGAATATCCTTTGTCAAGGGAGTCCAATCAATCAATCATGCATAGTTTATAGACGATATTATTCTTATGGGGAGTGCTTCGACTCAGATTGTAAGAAGACTCAAACCCTCCCTCGACCTCTTTCTCAAAGCTTCAGGAAGTCGAGTCAACTTGGAAAAATGTTGTTGTATGGATGAAATAGCAACCCAAATATTCTTAGAGAGATTACACTAACCTTGTAAATCAGAGACAGATATGACTTGATTTCCTTCAAATATTTGGGAGTGTCCATCGCTAAAAACACCTCGAACATCACATCGTGGAATCCTGTTGTCCAAAAAATAAAAAATAAAGTGCAATCGTGGGGGATGAGATGGATTAATATAGATGGGAAAACAATACTTATACAATCTATTCTTGCATCATTTCTTATTTTCGTCGGTGCTTTGTTTCTTTCTCCCAAGGATGTTATTAATAGCCTAAGCATATAAATTAGGAAATTTCTTTCGAAGGGCGGGAAAACACAAAATAAGAAATTTCATTTGGTGAATTGGGACATGGTCAAAGAAGACAAAGACAAAGATGGGTTAGGAATAAGAGATCCAGGAATGATGAATAAAGCCTTGGGAGACAAACTTGTTTGGAGAATGATTTATGGGAAAAAGGAATGGTGGAAAGAGGTTATTAGAAGAAAATATATTAAGAAACCTAGACTAAGAAGTATTGATTTAAATTAGGAAGGAAAAGGATTTCCTATTTGGAATCTTTGTAAAAAAATTATTGTTCTAATTAAAGATGCCCTTCATTTGGTCCCTGGAAACAAAACGAGGATCAACTAATGGATGGACAAATCTTGGGACATCCCCCACTAGCCTCTGTCCCAAATCTCCATTCCATTCACATCTGGATGCAAGAGAGAAATCTCTTGAATATGCACGGCATTTCAGAATGGTCAAGTTCTAGTGCTTGGAAAATTTGGAAGACACTACATCCTCCCCAACATCTTCAGAAGGACTACGCTTTATATACTTCACATTTGCATGGGAAATACCCCTCTCATTTAAAGAAAAGGATCAAAGACGATGGGGATGTCATGACATCTATACAACTAAAGAAGGATATAATACTTTAGAGAATAATGATACCCACATATATGCAAAATATTGGGGTAAGGTTTGGAACTCAAACTGCATTTCGAAAGTTAATTTTTTCTTTTGGTTGCTTACTCGTAATAAGATCCTAACTATTGATAACCTCCCCAAAAGAGGAATCATAGGACCCTCTAGATGTGTCTTGTGCAAATCCTCTGCAGAATCCGCTTCTCATCTTTTCCTATCTTGTGAATTCACCTTACAAGTATGGGGTCATGTGATAGGAATCCTTGATAGAAGGTTCACTTTACTAGAAAAAATTCGGTAGATGATAGAAAACTAGAAGTCTTTCTTCCCAAGTAATCTAGGCAAGATACCTACCCTTCTAAGAGTCTGGAACACAATCCAAAAAAATATCAGCTGGCATATTTGGATCGCTAGAAATAGACTCATCTTCGATGATAAGAAGTCATACCCTCTCAGGGTAGCCTTTAAAGTTATTAGCATTATGCACGAAAGACTGACCTCCAAGAATATTTATTTTCCTACCTTTGAACCTCTCACAGATAAGGAAGCTAATTGGTGCTGAGAATTTCTAAAGTAGATCTCTCCTCAAACCAAACGTCTGCAGTCCCTCCAGTACTAGGAAATACAGTAAAACAAGGTAGAATTTCTTCAATGGAGGGAGGCGTAACAATGCTTCTGTCTCTTCTTTGATGGTGCCTCAAAAGAAAATCCAGGGGAGGCAAGTGTGTGGAGGATTATTTTTTATCCTAGAGGAAACATAGTTAAATTATTTTCTTGGGGTCTCGGAATTAAAACCAACAATGAAGTGGAATGGATTTCTCTTCTTCTCGAGATAGAAATGGCAGGCGAGGAACATGTCAGAAAGTTGTTGGTCTCTAGAAACTCAAGACAGGTTATTCAGAAGATGAGATTAGGGTATAAAATTGGCTCCACCAGTTGCAAAAGGATCTATGCAAGGATCTGTCATCTAAACTATACATCTCAAGTTCCTTTTTATCATATCCTCAGGGAGAAGAATGACCCAACCAACAAGCTTTCCAACCAAGGTGCTTGAATTTTGAAAGGAAATTTCGTTTGTAATTACGAAGTGAAGGTTTTCAAATATGTCCCATAGTCATCACATAAAGGGCTATAGGCTCCCCCCTTGGTTGGAAACCCTAGGAGATGATCCCACTCCATGGTTTATGGCTCATGGAGATGTCCATCGCCCCCTAATACGCATGGCACTACACTGCCAAATGTCAGTGCTTACCTTTGGTTTGTATTAATTCAGACTACACCTTCATTGTCCTCCGGGGTTTTGAGAATCCAGTTAGTACGAGTGATGAGTGAGTTATCTTGCGAAGGCTCCTCCTTCTTCCATTCATTGTATGCAGACATGGAAGAAGCTAGTTCCTTACACTCGCATGAGGTTCAAGACGACGTCGGCTTACAACACTTGCAGATTTTGTTCAAAGGTATTTTGACTTCGTCGAAAGCTGGACCTAAGTGCACAATGGCGAAAAAGGACGGTGATTAAGAAATCGCTAACCTTAAGTCCAGTATGTAAGATATAAAAAACATCTACGCAGGTTCTATGAGGTGGTGGGTGTTGGCATATAGGAAAACAAATATATGGCTTGAGATATTAGGTAAATATCCAATCCAATCGACTGTCATGACTCCAGGATAGATGACCATGAGCGTGATTTGTGGGAGTTAACGAGTACTATGGAAATCATAAAAGACAAAGTGTTGAAAATGTCCAGAATGATCGAGTGCAGTGATTGCCAGGACTCTCCAAAACAAGGTGCCCTTCCGTTGGAAGAAATTTATGTTACCCAACCTGCTTTTGAGTATAAAGGAAAGAAGATGTAGTTTTTTAGTTCAATTAATCTTTGATTTTTTTTTGTAGTTTGTTAAACCGATAGTTTGTTAAAATCTATCCCTTGAAGGATATGATAACTTTCAGGAAGCTTGTTAGGATTTCCAGGAAACTTCTGTTAAGCATAGTTGTTTCAGTCTTTCTTTCTCTTCAGATCCCTATGAAACTTTGGTTACCTATTTTGTACTGAATGGTTGTGCACAACCTTTTTTTCTTAATACAAATTCTCAGTTTTTGTTAAAAAAAAATGTTTTACGCTCTTCTGGACTTAGATTGGTAAGAATATTATTTACCTTCCTCATTTTTTGGCTCTGCATTTCACACATTAACAAATACATATTAGTGAAATTTACAAATAATTCAAATAAATCAATTTCAATACAAAATTTAATTATAACTACTTTTCTTCTTTGTAATCCTGGATGTGCTTCCACCGCGTTGACTGAAAATTTTGTTCATTGAACTCATACCATGCATTTTTATCAATAAACAACATGGACCATTAAATACAGACTCTATCAATATATATGATCCAAACAAATTATAGACCTTCAAAAACAGAAAACAACTCTAAAAACAATGTGTTTTATAAATTCAAGAGCACTAGTGTGTATACATATATAGACGCATCGATGCGTGTAGTCACATAAATGCGTCAGTGTGTTTATACAACATAGCAACACCGGTTGTGTACTTCATCCTTGAATCAATTTTTTTCGGGGATACATCGGTGTGTTATACCAACAAAAATGCATCGTGTATGCCCAAAAAACATTTATAATTTTATGGAAATGAAAAGGGTAGTTCCTCCATTATTGGTGCTATTCTGTATAAACACACTGATTACAGAAAACCATAAATGAAAAACTGAATTTTTTTGTGTGTTGTATCTCTAAAGTGGTGCGCCATAATGATAAATGCACCGATGCATTTTGGAAACCAAAATGTATCGAATTTGACGCATTTTTTTTTCTTTTCAAAATAACAAATTTTCTTTTAAAAAATTAAGGCCAACTCTTACAGTTTCGATCAAAATAATGAACACATGTTTCCCTAAGATTTATATATATATATTCACAAATTCAACAAATCTAAACTCCCTAAAAGGTGAAATCATAATTTTGCGAAATAGTAGAGGGATTTAAACAATAATCTAGAATTTTGTAGCTACAACAAACGAAAAGAAGCACATAGAAGAGAAAGGTAGCAACATTTAAGGCACGTATGAAGTTTTTTTTAATAAATCTACTTAATTTCTAAATAAGATAATAACATCTACAATATTATTTACATGAAATTTTTACTACACGGGGTTATGTCTCATTCAACATACCTGACAAATTTCGATCTTCAGAGTAATATAGTTGCTCCAAAGACCTCCTGTGTAAGTCCCTATTTGAAAGCTCTCTCTTGAAATTTTCAACAAAAGAATGAATTTAATGTTTATATCTTTTATTTTAAACACACTTTTCAATTACTTTTTTGAACTTAAAATTGCTGCCATTTTTCAGTTTAGGGCAAAAATAGTTTGTGCATTTTTTCTAGTTTTCAACTTTCGGCATTTCGGTGCGTCTGTGTCTATGAAATACCGGTGAATCACTATGTAAAACACATCGATATGCCATAGCTTCAAAAAAATGTGGTCGATGCACGTATACGTATTACGAGCATCGGTGCAGTTTTATTTAGTAAATGCAATATAATGCAAACAACTATAAGAATGCATGTATAATTACCTGTTGTCAAATGTAGTGGGCATTTTCTACCGCGGGAGCGTTTTTGGAGGATATTTCATGGTGAGCTTATACTTACTATGCACCTATGTGTTGATTTTTAATTAGGAACCAACATCTTGTTAGTTGAAAAAATTCTTTTTAATCAGTGCGCCTCTATATGTAACACATCGGTGCATTCATATTTATGGCACACACTAGTTGGAATAACTATGTATAATGCATGTATAAATATCCACTACCAAATGTAACGGATATTTTCTACTGAGGGAGTTTTTGCAGAGATTATTTCATGGTGCATTTACAGTTGTTGAGTACCAGTGCATTTAGTAAGTTGAAGCACATCGATGCGTGTATATTTAAATAGACGCACCGCTCAAAAAAATTAGTGTTGGGTTTTTGTGTTTCCACTTAAAATTCTATATTCATCTCAAGTTTTCTTTTATTATTCAATGATAACAATTACAATATTTCATAGTATATATATTTTGCTTAAGCTCACATTGTTCAAACATAAAGGTTTCTAATTGTTGTCACATATATTGTAGCTAGACTACCATGGTGTAGCATGTGGCATGCAAATTGTTCTCTTTATTTTTCATGAGCCAAACATATTGATGAGGATATATCATGAACATTTTTGCGACATGATCAATTCATAGCCTTTGTTCAGCGGCAGATATAGATTGTTTCCTTTCAATGACTAAGATCTCCTTGTCTTTTGAGATGACTTTAGTGGTGACCTAGTTCATTCAAGCGGAGTAACAAATATGGTACATAGTTCACATATGGGCATATCGGGTAGAGGCATGTATATGGTGAGATCAGGTATATGGCTCCTGGGTAGGCTTTTGTTCTCTGATGTATACTAACACTTTGGACTTGCTATGCTATGATGATTATGGTGAGCTATGCTTATATTACATGTTGTACTAATGCTTAAACTCGTTGAGAGTGATTAAATAATATGATGTTGAAGACTGTTGCTTATGTCGTGCTTTACACAAATTTTAAACTTTAATGCTATATTGGTTCCATATATCACTTGTCCCCATCCATCCAACTCATCCATACTTGATTTTTTTTCCATGACCCATGTTTGATTGAGACATGTGAGATTGAAGATCATTTTCCCCATCTTGACCCATATTCATGATAGAATCCATGTTTTTTTGTATCTGGCTATCAAGTATATGGCTTGGTTAGTGTGTCCAAGTTCACCAGATGGTTTTCCTTTAGTCCTCAAAACAAGTGCTCCATCAAAAAGTGTCTTTAGACACTAAAGCATCTGAACGCATAAATGATACATCTAAATGATGCAAAAATATAAATGTTATAAATTAGTCAGTGGCCAAGGATGAGCACTCATCCATTGTATGATGTAAGGCTCATTTCCCCCCAAAAAGGGCAACAAGATGAGGCAAACCCGTCAGGGCTATGGATTCTCGCTGGCAGCGGGGCTAGGCCTTAGTCATTTTTTATGGATCCCAGAAGGATTTCTAGGGCGCCTGCCTTTGTAGGTTGACCATTATCTTATGTTAAAGTTAAATGTTGTTTGAAAGTCCATGGTCAAAGGATGAGCACTCATTCATTGTATAATGTTCGACTCATTTTCCTCGACAGGGCAACAGGGTGAGGCTGACCTATCAAGGTTATGCCTTTGTCATTTTCTGGAATCCTAGAAGGCTTTCGAGGGCACTTGCATTTGGAGGTTGACTAGTGTTACAAATTGCTAAATCTTTTAATGGAAAACTTGTTAGAGCGTGAAGGACACAAGCCCAGGTACTTTATCCATTTGTGAGATACCACCATACCCTATTGCTATCTGTCATGCATAAGCCATTATGGTTGTGTGTAGTTGTCATCATTTTGAGAGATCACAAGGTCAAATTCAACTAGAGGTCATCACCATTTTTCCATAACCTTGTTTTCCATCCTCACCCAACACTAGCAAATTGATTAAACTTTGTAAGTATGGCATATACAAGATACTTCCATAGGATTCGATGATTACTCAAAGACACAGGTATATCTTATTGATTGTTATTATTATTTATTATTGTCACCATGATTCTGAATGGCACAATTTAAGTTGGGTTTTAATATACTTATTAGAGCAGTTCTTACCTTGTATGCATGCATGTTCATTTTAGTTCATCATCTCACCTTTAGTGTGGGTATTTTGACCTTGGTCAACCCAGTTGACCAAGTCAAACATGGTTCCCAAGGTGGTGGCTAAAAATTTGATAGTGCTTATATTTTCTCCAGACATGCTTAGGGCCAATACTGCGGTTTCACTTTTCATAATTTGGCCCCATATTTCATGATCAGTGATAATCAATGATTATTATCACTTTATTATTGGCCAAATCATATTTTTTTATTACACATTCCAATTATTATGGTTCTACTAGGGAGACATAGTGCTCCAAGGTGTATGAGTAGTCACTTGTACCATTATACTATGTCTCCAAACACCTATGTACAATCAGTTTTCCCAGTTCTCATCTTAAAAGAAGTTATGATGTTTTTATAATTATCAGAGGATGTACCACCTAAAAATGAACTAGGAAATCACTAAAGAAATTGATTTGTCTTGCACGGTCAAGGAAATGGAAAGGGAATGCTTCTAGATTATTTATCATGGATCTCTAAACATATCTACATTAGTTTCACCCAGTTTTATGTTCCAGATTATTTTTTTGTCTCTCTTAGGGAGGACGTCCCCCCATAGGGATAAATTGGTTAAAATACTCAAAATAAAAGTGTGTAAATAAAGTTGTATATTTATAAATATGTATGGGGGGAACCCCTAATGACCACCCCCCCATGTCCCCTAAGTGTCAAACTTGAAAAAATAATGATTTATCATGTTGTAAAAATGGGCTTTATGAGGTAACTCGCCCCCCTAACTTGTATTGGTCCATGCAAAAATAAAAGATGTAATATCCACCGTTGATGATGTTTTAATCTTAATTGTTGGATGAAAAATTAACATATGGTTTTTGTCTCTCAAAGTATATATAAAGAAGAGACCTCTCTCATTGTATCCCATTGGGAATTTGTCTCTTTGCTGGAAATAATAATAGAATATATTTTGGCTTACTTATGAAATCTCAGAGGAGTTTGTCACTCTTGTGTTTCTACATCTCTTTCGACACTGGATTTTTATATTTTATTTTCTCATCATATATTTGGTGTGATCTTATTTTTGCAGGAGGGCGCACTTGACAGAGGGCGATTTAGAGGGGCGTCTCTCTTTCTTTCTCTATGGGACATCTCAAGAGGGATTTCTGATCGATTTTGCTTAGCATTCAGTTCGTCTACCATTTTGATTTATTTTACAAACATTTTCTTTCTTGTCACATTCAAATCAAGTACGATTTTAGTTTTACTTATTGTGCTTGTTTTTATTTGGTAGGGGGGGCACACTAGTCAAACCAGTTCCTCAACCAGGGATAAAAATAATCATCCAAGTTGACAATGTTGGACAAAGGGAAACATCTCATGGCATCTCTCATGTCATGGTAAGTTAAAATTTCTCTCATATTTTATTTCCAGTAATTTATTTCTTGATCATAATGAAAACAATAAAAACCCTAACTTTAAAACCCTCATTTCATAGATCTAGAGGTTCTAGTTCGCGACGAGCTGTAATATTTAAAACCCATTTTAGGAATAGTTTAAAACCTCTATATGTAAATTTTCATAGCCATCAGATTCGATTTCCCCACTCAATGCA
This sequence comes from Pseudotsuga menziesii, assembly GCA_001517045.1. Lineage (NCBI taxonomy): Eukaryota > Viridiplantae > Streptophyta > Pinopsida > Pinales > Pinaceae > Pseudotsuga > Pseudotsuga menziesii. The sequence continues at coordinate 132,390 of LPNX010035976.1, forward strand.
CTGGCCTATCCTCCAGGGGGAAGACACCCTCCTTGGGAGAAGTGGGTATCTCTAAATCCGTGAACTGGGTATTGTTAGAATCACTTCCATTCGACTAATACTGCATCTAGAAATTAATTATTGTGTCCAATTTCACTTAATTTCACCTAAATACCCTTAGATCTGATTTCATGCTTAAAGCCCTGGGGTAATTTAAGGATTTTTATGTGGACACTATTATTCTCTTAGTAACTATTTATATCTCTAATTAACCTTATTACTAAGATATTCAATCAAGATACCTAGATTAATTCACATAAATCACTCGTCTTTTAGGTTATCTTGGTCATAGGGACGCCCCTTAAGCTTGGTATTTCACCTAGTTTGAAGTGTCGGTAGCTTTGGTCTGTGTGACAACTAATTTATTTAGAGGTGTTAGCTTCTGTAGTTCACAACTTTAGTTGTCTTTCCTCTCTACCATCTTGGATAAGATCACCTTACGTCAGGGAAACTAGAAGAATTGTGATAGCATAAACTATATTGAAAGTCAGATTGGAATATAGTTCTTGAAAAAAAATTAGTATTGTACAGACGTATATTGATTGTTTATTTGGCTCAAATGCAGGAAGAAAAATTTGTAATATCAAATGGCCAATTATTTAGATTTCATCTCATTCTATCATGTTCAAAGCTTGACGAGTTCTCCCTTTCCATACCTAATAAGTTCAGTTTTTATTTATTTTTTACTATTTATTTGAATTTATGTTACTTATCCATGTGGATTTGTAATTATAAGAATTTATTCTTTATTGCAAGACCTAATTCAGGTTCGAATTCAAATGCACAAGACATTCCATTCATTCCAAAACGCCACAAGCTCCTATTAGGAGCAAGATATTGGAAGAAGTTTGTAGATTAAAATGGGCATACGCTTTACCCTACAAATTCTGACATGCTGTCTTCAAGTTGCAATCAGGGTTCATCGACGGTAATTTGTCATGAGCTAGAACTCTTTTATGACACCCCAGTAGTTTTTTGTTGTTCAAAATGTAAAGGGTTGAAGGAGAACCCTTGCCATATCACACTCACCCATTACACCAATGTTGATTATCTAATCCACCCTACTACAGTAAAGAATCCAATAGGTGATATAGAAAAGACATGCATGAACTCTTCCCTGTGCTCTTTTTTGAAAAAGTTAAAAGCCAAAATAATTATGTCTCATCCTAAATTGACAAACGCCTCTGCTTATGTTCAGTCAACTAAAAGTTCTAGTGATCCAAAGTATGATTTGAATGTTACCCAACCCATATATACTAGAATATCCAAAACGTTGCATGAGTTGAGTGCAAAACTGTCCAAGTACACATCGATGTATGTGCAATTGTTGGAGGGTAGAGATGATTTCTCTTTTCCTGTGAAATTGCAAAGTAAATATTAAAGTTCTTACAAGTTCACTTTGTATGGAACTTGGCCATCTTCTCTACCTGTGCTTGATGTTGGGACCAAATCTCCTTTTGTGGTAATCATTTTAGGATTGTGAAGTCTAATATTGATGCTGCAAATCTTGGGTTGTTTATCCTTTCACATGTACTTGTTCCTCCCAAACAATCAGTAGCACTTATGCCATTTTTCGGTCCTATATTGTCAGTCTGATTACTTGAATATTGTTAAATACAAGCATACATTTCCATGTATAGTATGTGCACGAATGGTTATGTTTGTGGAAACTTTAACAGGAAGAACCTAGTATATATAGATGGTCGCCCACATACTCATGGGAATATTTGAGGGTTCACAAATATTTTTAGGTGCTCTTTATTTTCTACAAATTGTTCTTTTGAGGAACACTTCAATGACCAGGAGTTCTTTATAAAAGGGAAAGTGTCAAGATTTGTTGTTGTACATGCAATATGCAGTCAATCTCATGGTGATAAATTGTTAATAAATTACAACTTTCATAGACCACAAACCACTCGTCAGAGATGTCTCACATTGGAATTACCCTTAGATGTTCCATCAGGGCATAAGACAAAAAAACATTGGTTAATTGTATTTGTCAATTTACAATGGGAGCCATGTTTTTTATTACTAGGGGAATCGATAATTGGGGTTAGGTTGGCACTCACGTGACACGAGGTCCAATGATCCATTCCCACTACCAGTATACCCCTAGGTTCCACACACCATCCCGCAAGACATGGGACATAGGTAAACCTGGGTGGGATTTGATCCCGTGACCTCCTTTACAACAAGTGACTTCATATCAAGTGACGCCAATGAGACACATATGTTCCGAATCACAATGCGAGCCATGTTAATGTATTGCTTAATTTTAAATTATGTTTTATAAATTGTTAATTTAATTTAAATTGAATTTGAAAATATGTTGCTCAATTTTAAATTTCTATATTTAATTTGGAATTGATGTTAGTTTATTGCTCAATCCGAACGCTTTCTTTATAAATTGTTTGCAGGTTATCATTTTGTATTGGAAATGTTTATTATGCTTCTAAAATAATTGTTTTGTATAATAATAGATTGAACCAATTTCATTGTGCTTACTAACTTCATCGATGTAGTGTTCGATATTTTTCAAATAGGGATTCTAATGATGAGCGACTTGCCTACCATTTTCCGTTGCACCCAAGTACAATGTCAAATAGAAAGAAATTTGAAAAAAGAGCGCAACCTGAAGAGGAAGCATACCAAACATGGTTGAATCAACCACGCATTCAATTTCCACTGCATCCATCCTCACCAATTAGGAATTCCTATAATGATAATAATTCTTCACATGTTGGAAATGGAGACAATGAATTATATGTTGGTATGGATGAGTTATTACGACAAAGGAGTTCCATGGACGCAATATCGTTTCATACATTCCAGGATAATGAGCTAGGGGATTATGCTCGTAACACTAAATCCTTCTTCGAAATCCTTAAAACAACAAATTCCACACCTCTCTTTGAACATGGTCGATCAAAGTCTACACGGTTGGGGACGACAATGTTACTGTACAAATTTAAAGCAAAGTATGACATGTTTTACACGAATTTCTTATCGATGTTGAGGTTAGTGACCATGAACTACCTTATATTTTGAGGAATATTGTTACATAATGATCATTGAAAATGGTCGATTTTATGAATGTCAAGTGACATTTTGTACATTTGTATTTTCCAATAACTATAGGTTATTCAAAGATAAGGTACTTCCAAATGATAATGTCTTTCCTGGAAGCTGCAAAGAGGAAAAGGAAATGTTCAAAATGTTGGGTATTGAGTACATATCATATCATACATGTACCAGTGATTGTATTATATATAGAGGTGAATATGCAAACAAAGTGATATGTCCAAAATGTGGGCATGGTAGGTACATAGAATCAAATAACAAGACTAAAGCACATGCTACTCCTCATAAGATATTGAGGCACATTCCTATAATCCCAAGGATTCAAAGGCTCTTTCATTGCAAAGAATTATATATGTTGCAGGGATGGCATGCATCACATTGAATTGAGGAAGGAGTATTGTGAATCCCAACAGATTCAATAACCATGAAGCATATAGAGGATACATGGCTCGATAATTTCAAGGATGAAGTATGCAAACTTAGATTGAGCATATCCATTGATGGCGCCAACCCATATTCCCAACTAGGCAACACCTATACTATTTTTCCTGTAGTGGTGGTCAATAACAATACCCCCCCATGATTGTTCATAAAGATTGACCATCTTATATTGGATCTTATTGTCCTTGATAGAATACAGGTGAAGAATATGGATGTTTACCTATGACCATTGATTGAAAAGTTTAAGGAATTATGGAAAGGGTTATAGGTATAAGATGTATCGAGACCCATCCCATCAAAGAGTATTTTTACGTTGTATGGCATATGGACGTACATCACACATGATTATCTAGGGTTGGGAGTTTTCTCGGGTAAATAAGTTGTTTAATTTGTTTATATTCAAAGCATAGCTTTTTGGCATATTTAATTCGTTGTGACTATATTAATATTAAACACTGACACCATGTTCTGTATATCATAACATCCTAGGTCTTGTAACAAAAGGTTATCATGGATGTAAACGTTGTAGACATTATATTAAATCTAGGTGGTCTAAATACCTACGAAAGTGAGTCTGTGAATTCTCTAGGGTATTCCTCCTCAAAAACCACCCTTATAAAAGAGCAACATTTGCTTTAAATGGTAAACCAAAGAGAACCCAAACGCCTGAAACAATGACATCGATTGACTGGCTTAGGGCATATGATAGAGAGAAGGAGAAATAAATTGCATAGATATTTGATTCAAATGGGGAACCTATGTTCGATGATACTGAATTATTTGACACCTATGATGAGAAAATGCTCGAAGGGATGAGCAAGAAATCAATATTTTATGAGCTCCCATATTGGGAGCATCTTAAGATTGCCCACTTACTAGATCCCGGTGCATATATTTAAAAATATTTCATTTTCTTTGTGGTGTCACATATCATCCAAAAAACATGACAAGTTGAAAGTCGAGAAAGATATTATTTCTTCAAATACTAAAAAGAATCATTGGCCAAGACAATACAATAGAGGAGATAATGGCCACTCTTTTTCATTTAAAAAGGTGATGTACCATGGATTTTGAATAAAGAAGACCTTAATTTGGAAAAGGAAGTTATATTGGGCGTGAAGGCACCTTCTTGTTATGGTTCTTCTCTACGATGTTGCTTCACTACAGATGAAAAGTTGATGGGTTTGAGAGCAAATGACCATGTCAACCTTCTATGGGTACATTTAATGTCCAAAAAATGATTTTATTATTCTTTTATATCTTTTACCGCACAAGTTAAAATGAAATTAATTGTTTGTGTTTACTTTGTAGTGTCATTATCCATTGTTTGTACATGGATGTGTGAACCATGAGTTTCTAGATGAACTGCGATGTGTCATATCTAGACTACCTGCATTTGTACGATGGATCACATCAAAGGATATTTGCATTGCTAGATTTCCCTAGTGGCCTCAAGAGATATTAGAGATTGTTTTTATGTTTGAAAAGGAACTGTCATCGATTTTCATGGACTTTCATATTCATCTTCTAATTCACCTGGTCGATGAAGTTGAATTAGTCAGGGTGGTCTCATGTCGCTGGATGTTCTTCTTGGAGAGGTACATGAAAAAATTGAAGGGATTTTTTCGGCAGGGGGAACAACCCGAGGGGTCTATGGTAAAGGGGTATATAGTATATGAGTTGTTATATTATGCCAATGAGCACATCAAGAAAATATATGACACACCAGGCACAATGATTTGGGATGGTGAACGTGATGAGGAAAAAATGGAAGGGGATTTACTGGAAACAAAAGGAAAAAGGCGCTTGATAAGGAGTAAGTCACTTATATTTTGATCTTCACATTTCACATAGTAATTATTCACAATAAACTTCAAAATATATATTTCATCCCATACCTACGTAATGATGTGGTTTTGTTTCCATGAATACAACAACAAATTCAGAAATTGATGCGATCAATAAATTCATTCTTTACAACGCAGGAGTAACACAATCATGGGTCGCATTGTATGAAGAGAAGAGGAGGAAATGAGACATTAACATAAAATAATTCAGGCGATTGCACAATAGAAGCATGGATTTTCCATATCATTTAAAATAAAATATGTCAATGATTTGTTCCAACAGTTGGGTTGTAGACTAAGTTAGAGAGAAATATGGCACATCTGGTCGTTACCCGTCGAGAGAGGAGAATCCACTGAACATTGGGATCGGGTGCAACAATTCGGTAATAAAATCTTTATGTAAATTTCTAACATTGTAATGCAACTTTGAATTGTAACATCCATATTTAATATATTAATGCTTTGTTTTTTAGACATGACACCAGCGTTTGTTAACTTTTCGTACAAGTGCATTCGCTCCCATCTATGTGGGATTATCACCATTATTTTGGAACTGAGGATGCAGATGATGGGAGTGTTACTGTGGAGTAGAATTCGAGTTCGACCAATCTAGTCATGCTATCCACCGTGATAGAAACCTGATAGGAGGGATGTTGGGTTATGTCAGAAAGATACACATGATCATTCAAGTGGAATTCTCATCTTTCCAATTTGTTATTTTTAGGTGCAGGTGGTGGGACACATTCGACATGAATAACTTGGAAGATTGTGATAGTGGGTTGATATGTATCAACTCTAAAATGACGTGGGATGAAAGTAAGGAGCCTTATGTTTTCCCAAAACACTGCAACCAAGTGTTATTTTACCCATATATGTTGGATAGAGATTGGTGGTTCTTATTAAGACATGACCCTAGACCTAAACATGTTTTTTAGAACAACAGTGTTAGCATGCCAACCGAAGAAGATAATGTGGGTGATGACAATAGAGATTGATATTTACATGTTTATTTCATCATTTACAAATTAAGATATCATTTTGTTACTGTTATATTTGATTGCCTAATTATATTGTTTGTTTCATGTTATGATGGTGGAAATAGAAAGTTGATTACTAGATGTAGTGACGTTTAAACAATTCAGTTGGTTAACAACCAATATGATGCAAAATATGGTTTATGTATTTGAAGTAATTTATGATTGTATGGAATGATTTTATGTCATTGTCCAAGTTACTCGTGTTGTGTCTTATGTATACATATAAATACAACATGAAAACAACTTACATTATTCAATTTTAATTTATTTTTGTGAAAGTAAAGGCTAACATATTCTTCTAGAGTTGAAGGTGTTCTCTAATTTCTATATTGATAATGCAATAATGCTTGTATTTTATGATTTTTTTGTTATGAATAATGTTAAGAATTATACTTGAATTAATTTATGGCATTTATGTTAGATTAATGTAAGTTTTTTTATTATATCATGATTAGATTAAGTTCAATTAATTTTTGGCCTTGATAACAATGGATTATTTTATGGTCTTGATAACAATGAATTATTTTATGGCCTTGATAACAACATAATCTACAAGAAAATTTAAAGTTCCCTGCAATGACTTAATTATGTCTTAATAACAATGCAATTTACAAGAAAATGTAAGGTGGTCTCTAATTTCTTCATCAATATTTGAATGTTTGTATTTCATGATGTTTTTGTTATAAATAATAACGCTAAGAGTTATGATTGCATTAATTTATGACACTTTTGTTATGATGTTTGCAAATTTTTTTGAATGGAAAAAATTAGAGAAAATACGGCTTTTAAGGATGAAGGTGTAGGTACGGAATATTGTTTACAATAAAAAATGACTTTAAGTAAATATGTTATATTAATTAAGTTGGATTAAATTTGTAAATCTCTCTATTTCTAGGAGGTTGAACTTCATCTTGGAATTGGTTGAGACAATACAGATTTATTATATGAAGCAATTAACAAATTAGATGCATGCTTGATATTTATTGTATTCTTTGTAAATAAGTACGTAGTTTTGATTTATAAATTAAAGCCATGGTTATATATTTCACTAAAAATATTTGATATATGTATCCGTATATAATAATTGACTTATATTTTATTAATCAATGTAAATTTATAATAACATAATCCTATGTTAATCTAATAATTTATATAACTAATATGAATCTATACTATTTTAGAAATTAGATATATTTATTGACAAACTCGAATTTCATGACTATTTGATATCTTAAATTTTGAATAGTTTTGAATTATTCAATTAAAAAATATTATAATGTTATTAAATCAAATTTGCAACAATTGTGTTCCTTGAATCTAGATTAAAGTTATATTATATAGTGAAGATCACCATGATTAATAATAATTAATAAGTTTGGAGAATGCAACATGTGAATTTACAATTGAGAGAAAATGTTGTTCTTTTAATTAAGTATTTGTCTTTCTTCCGATTAGAGCTTTGATATTTGTCATTGTAAAGCAAGTTATTGTCAAAATATTTAAAATGTTCAATGATAAATTGATAGGTCATATTAATGTTCATATTTACATTTTTTTTGTCATGTTCTTATTCATGTATATTTGCAACAAAATAAATAAATTACTGCATATGTATAAAATTATGACAAATATTACTACTTTATTAAGAAAATTACAATAAATTATAATATCCATAGAAATTAGATAAGAACAATATGAACACCAACTATAAAATAATTTATTACATAAACATAATAATACAACAATAATAAATTATAGAGTCACCACAAATCCATCCAAAATTTTCAATGCAATTTGTGATGTTTTTGTCGACAAATATAAACTTGGTGATTTAATGACCCATATGATTTTGAATAGTACACAATTCTTTTACTATATAGGCACACGATCATCATCATTTTCAACACCTAAGAAACATAAACATCATGATCATGGCAGCATAAGCATAAACATAAACATCATCATACTAACATAAAATTAACCATAATTTTTAACAAAAACGTAAATGCCTCATCGTTATTTTCACGACATAAACATAAATATACCATTACTATCTTGTCAACATCTAGGAAACATAAAAATAAAGATCGTCATTTATGCCATCATACCATGATTAACATAAAATCGAAAATAAGCATGAACGTACCGTCATAAACATTAAGTCACATATTCATGTAACCCATACTGCAACTAATAGATTTAAATATCAATATCTAATAGACATAACTAATAAAACACATAAACATAATTAATGTTCCATGATCATTATTTTTACCACATAAATAAATAAACATCAACATAAACATGAAAAATGCAA
>LPNX010035976.1:148079-171031 GCA_001517045.1 Pseudotsuga menziesii
TTCAAGTTGGTGAAAAGGAAATTTAAACAACCACATTGTTCCCAGAAAAAGCCAACAATTCACAAAAATAAAAATAGCCATTCACTTCAAACCTTCAAACTTGTACATTTAAAGTTTGACTAAGAATGTAAAGTGTCATTGACCTTGATTTCCTTTCTCGAATTTGATTTTTTATGCCCAATATTGAATAAAAATAAAAATAAAACACAATTGCATAATCTAATTGGGATTACGTATTTTGGTACAATTGTCTTATGAGAAGTTACAATAGGGCAAGGCCACAGGAAATTCTTACATAGCCCCTATTTCCTGCCCAGAAATATTTTGGAAATAACAAAATGTATGAAACACCCATGAAATGTTTGCAGGGCATTCTTGTTTCTGGAAACATTTCCACGAGATTTATGAGACACTTCCTATCCAAAAGACCATAAATGGCATGTTTCCTTTGTTCGAAAGGAGAAAAGCTTAAAGACCCTCAAAGGGAGTGAAATCCAGGAATGTCTTGTTTGTGCATAAAAAGGCCCTATATAGGAAACAAACCCAACAAATCTAAAATTTTGAAATGAAAGCACAAAATTTTTTAGAGTTTGAATTATTTTTTATATTAATTATTTTTTAAATTATTTAAATATGCCATTTTCACACTTCCTAAACATTTTGAAAACTGTCATTTCCATATCAAAACTATTTCGCAGTTTCAGGTGACTTGGAGTTGGCATTAGGTCCTAGGGTGAGAGGCACCTTATTCTATTTTAAGTATATCCTCGTTTGGATGTTACCCATGGCCACCCATCCCCACACATTATCTCTATATGACATGCCAATGTTAAATAGTTACCATAACAAAATCGTCCATTTATTGTGGATGAGTAGGTTACCCACATTATAATGTATAAGTAGATGGGTAGATGGTCATTATACATACACACATACATATATAAATGAATACATGAATAAATCCACAGCAAAACTGCTACCATAGTTAATTACCATATCTTTCAAAAATTTGAGCTTAAGCTCATCAGAAGTGATCAGATGATACATATTTACTTACATCAATTTCACTTGACACTTTAGAGTTTTATCACCAAAAAGTGATACAAAAAAAACCATGTTTTTAGAATTACTTTTATCAAAACCATGCTTCTTGAATGGTGTACCTATTGACTTTCCAAAGCTTTCATCCTAAGTAACAGATGTTTCACAAAATAATTTCTGCTTGTAAAAAGGTGTGCTTGAGCTCACTACAAGTGATCAACTCTAGATGATACTTCCAAACTTGAGTCTTGGTTTTTTCTATAATATTACAATCAGTACAATTTGATACAAAGAAAAAGTTACAAAATCATGTTTGTAGAATTAGTTTTATTAAAAATATGCCTCTCACATGGTAACATTAATGGATTTTCACTTTCCACTCTTGAAATAGCATCAACTTGAGTTCACAACTGATCTATTTTATATGATAAAAATCGGTTTTACCACACGTTCATTTTAATTAGACTTAGTATTTTACTCTCAATTCTGTTGATTTTTCAGGTTAGCTGAGTGTTAATACAAGTACTAAAATTCAATACATGAACATATAAAGAACTAAGGTAAAATTCAAACTGTAATAAAACGTAACAACATAACTTTCATTTCTTTCAACTTAACACTCTGTTGGTCACTGCGTTATCTTAACGCTCTGCTGGTCACTGCGTTAAAGTTGATCATTGAAATGTTTCATCAATTGTCATGTACAGAAAAATAATAAATAACACGTGCAGAAAACTAAATCTCAAGTAAACTACAAAAGAAAAAGAATCTTAACCATTGTCAGATCCGCCTTATACTCAGTTAGTTCTGAGTTTGATCTTGTCACTGAAAGGACAAGTCAAACTAGTTGAACCATATACGTACCTTGAGAGAGAGAGGGAGTAAACAAACCTTAGTTTCTTCAATCAATTTAGCAGTGCAGTCAAGGAGAATCACACAGATGCACTCATAGTGAAAGATGTGCAGTCACGCACTCTACCAACAGATTCACGATGAACAAATTCCCGAAACCAGTGAGGGTGGATCAAACAGAAAAACTCAGCCTGTGCAGAGAATAGATTGTAGTAAACCCCATGCAGAATAACACAGTGGTAAAATTCATGGTGCCACTATCCAATTTGAGATTAGCATTGTTATCCATTTCTTGAGCAGTTCTAGGGTGTTGAAAATAAATTGAAAGGTATCCAGTGCATCCATTGTCTTTGTCTAATTTGTCTCCTAATGACAATTCTTCTAAGAATACTACAGTACATACTACATACTATAGGGAAATATTTATCATTACTAATGTCTGCTACCTATGAATAAATCCCATCATCAATGGAGTCCTCATCACATGCCATGCTTTAGTCATCCGAATCTGTCCTTGCAGCGATGAGAAATGCCTTTATCCTCAGGCAAGAATAGAACGTTGTCTTCAGATATGTAGGGCACACACTCTTTGGAAGTAAACGAATCTCTTCATCAAAGACAAAGAAATAAACCATCAAAGCAGCATCTTCTGATGGTCGAACTAAGAATGAATCCAATGACATGAATTAACAAATCCCAATGAAAGTTGCAGACACTTTCATCTATATCTTTCCTGATAAGAGAAAACTCAGTAAGCGAAAATATGTTATCCTACTCCCACTCTTTCAACTGAGTATCCATGATCAAAATGAAGGAATTATTGCATCTACACATCATCTCAAGCTTTCAGCAATGGAGTCACCAGCTGAGATTTTCAAGCTGCCTTCAACAGTACTAGTGGTTATCACCTCCAAGCAACAGGACATTTCAACTAAAAAAATAGGACTTTGTTCCTCAACTGAAAGAAACAGGACTTTGTTCCTCAGTGGAATCACCAGATGAGATGAATGGTCTTCAGGAAAAACATGTCTCATCAAGTCGTTGTAGCATAAAGCACTGGAACTAGACTTCATCCTCGGAAACGCCACCAATTTGTTACATCCAAAACCTGCACTTGAGATCAATCGGGTCCCGAAACCAAAGAACATGCCTAGTATAACTCAGGAATGCTGCTCAATGTCACCATAGTGTCATTCCTGCCTTCTTGGTTCTTTCATGCCAACATGAAGGGGGAAGTACCTGAAAAATACCCCTAATCTGTCCCTTCAATTCCAGATCTATAACTCAAATTAGATGGCAGAATGTTCTTAGGGGAATTTTTTATGGACATAGCGTGGCATTCAATAGGACTAGCGCCTTAATCTAGGGTTATTGAGTCTATATCTATTATTGACAATACAGAACTCTGGCAGTGATTATGGAGAATGTGAACTTGAACAACCCAATTGGACATGAAGATCTAACTTACCAAATGAATCAATCAGAGAGTTATACTGTATTGGATAGAGAGTGCTCCAGAGATACTAAATTCCAACATAATAATGAACAATTTGTATATAATCTTCAATTCAGAACCAAAGCCAATTGCTTGATCTCCTTACTTATGTAGACAGGGAGCTCTTGTCAGGCTTATTTTTGTCTCCTAGATGTAACAATTTTGATGTACATGTAACTTGATTTATAATGTAATATATGTGGCATTTTCAAAACACAAGAACACGGTCGGCTGTGTCATGTCTACTACAAAGAAATTCCACACAAAAAGCTAAAGAGTTATGGAATTTGAAGGCAGTCCTCCTTTCAAGTTTTATTTTCATACCTTCCAACTAATATGCTATGCTCCCCTTGCTATTTAGTTATAACTATAGAACTACCTTAAAATCACATGTTTTCAATTGGCTGACAAACAGGATCTAGGTTAACAATGGGTGGAATTTGCTGTAGAATGATCCCAGGAACAATCCCAACAAAGTCATGAAAAGCATACAAAATACAGGTAAAAAATTCAATGTGGATTATTCTGATGCCTTTGCACTAATATGGGTAACACATTTACCAATGACCATACACTGTTTCATTAAGGAGAAATAACATTTTTTTCTAAGTACTCCTTACATGGTGTTGTGTCCCTGCCCAACAGCCTTAAAAAAAACATTGTTTCATCAAACGAAATCCTATTTTGTTTGATGAAATGTTCGAATTTTAAGGAGCAAATTTAATGATTCACAAGTTGCTGAAACAATGAGATTCTGCGAGCTATTGAATCAGTGAAATTTTATGTTTTTTAAGCAGCCTTTGCAAACCATAGGTTATGTGACAAAATCACCATCATCGAGTTATTATAGATTTACAAAGGAGGAGCATTAATAATTCTTACATCTTTTATCATGACCTAATCTTGAAATCTCATCCAAAACATTATCAATTGATTTTATTATTTGGTTTTGTTATTATAATTATTGATAAGGTTGAGATATTGGAATGGCTGATCTTGGTATGATTTCTCGCATTACCATAGATTTTATTTCAAGGTTGATCAATGGTCATGCATGGGCGGTTTGTTATAACTTTGGTAAAGCCTAGAGTGTCTAAGATCACATGTTTTATGTGCCATATCCTAAGTTTATAAACCATAGTTGATTTTACCATAACTGGTTATGTTGATTTTTATAATATGGTTTATATTACACAATTTGGTTTCGACGTGATGGTTTGTATTATTATCACGTGATCGCCACCTTCGAAGTTTAACATTATTATACTATAAGGTTTATGCATTGATCTTCAAAGGGTTAATCCTTGTGATTTTTATGACCTCTTGTGATCGCTTCCGAATACGATCCACATGGTGCGAAGCTGATATAGTATCATTACGCTGGTACTGAACTCTGTAAATCACATTCAACCCCCCAGTACTTGTCGTCCATCATGGTTATCTGTCAATGGAACACCTGTTTCGTGTACAGCGAAGGGTTTCATATCATTAATGACGGATAAATAACGATAACATGAGTTATCTGGAGTCTTCGACCGTCATTCCTCATTACTCGATTACCTCTCTGAGTGATAATGCCTCCGCCCATGCCAGGTTTACAAGGGTTTAGTCTGCGTCTGATCATGTTACAGTCGGTTGGTGAATGTTTAGGGTTGCATTGCTTAAGGTTTTTGCTGAGTCTGCATCCCAAGTGCTCTCTATCTGGTTCACTATCTCATGTCGAGCTGTGGTATTTATTTTGTGTGCGGTTACGTGCCTTGACACAGTCGGTCATGGCGTCGGTGGTGAGGGTCGATCCTTGTGAAATGGAATTGCTGGATTCGAACCCTGAGCTGTTGGCGAAGGTCGAGGCTGTTGGATGGCTTCCATTTGTCAGTAAATTCTCTGACTCGAACCCCGAAGTCACAAGGGTGTTCGCTGTATCGTTGGTTGATTTTCAGGCAGAAGTGGGTGATCTCCATTTTCGTGTGGACGAGCGATCAGTGGTGCTCGCCACTGGTCTGTCACTGACAGGCGAGAGGTGGTTTAAACATAAGAGGATGGATATTACTGAGTGGCGGCAGCTACTAATAAACCCTTGTCAAGAAGTATCATTTCGAGCTGGGGTAGCACGCAGATACTTCAAAAAGGAATGGCGTCCTGTTCTGGATTTAATTCACAGATACCTGACTTGTGAAGGTCGCTTGTCTTCAGCGTACGTCTATCATCTCAGGCTGATGTTTGCATTTATAGGTTTCCCGCTGAACTTAAGATGTCTGCTGCAATTAAAATGGGTCCTAAGCATGTTAGTCATAGTCTCTTTCACCATGGCTTAGTCCGCATGTTAATTGATAAGGAGCTGTCGAAGTCAAACCGGTCCATGGATGAGTTCGTCGAGTCCAATGGTTTTTCCCCTTTTTGCCATTGTCAGTTTGAAAACCCTGAGGAATGCAACAAGCATAAAGGGCCGAGTCCAGTTTCAATCTCTTCTTTACATAAACCCCTGTCAAACACCGGCCGTATGAGTCCTGAACCTTGCAATGAACCTGTGTCTACTCCAGTGAGAAGCGCTGATACTCCTCTGGTTTCTAAGCGCATGAGGAGATTTTCATCTCTGTCACCGATTACGCCACAAAACAATATTGACCGTGGAAGAGACAGACCGAAAGCCAAGTTGGTGGGTAGATTTACTAGGAGCATGGAAAAAGGTAATACTGTCAAAACCCCCGTGACTGATAGTGTTCAGGTTGAGACTGTTGTCATAGATGACGAAGAAGCAGATCTTCCACTGGCTGTTAATGATAATAATGTTCATCCTGAGTTTGTTTCGAACCTGGTTGATGAGAGTTCTCCTGTGATTGGTAAGGATATTCCTGGGTTTGATAAAGAAGTTCAGGAGGATCCTGTTATTGATCTCCCATCTAAAGAGAAGTCTGTAGAGACAAGCTCTCCTGTTTTTCGTGAAGGTGGGGATATGGTGCACCCATTGTTTGTGAATTGTCTCTTAGACAAAATACGCAGGATGGAAGAAAGGGTAAATGAAGTAGTAGCCAATCGCGATTTGATGGAGGCCGATAATCTTAAGTTGAAGGAGAAAATAGACTCAAGTGATAAGCATCTCTTGCGTCTAAAAAATCATAAGAACAAGCTGATTAGAAGGAGTCTGAAATTACAGAGTGAGAATGATAAGAACGAAGAAAAGGTTCGGGAGCTTAATGCTCAGGTTGCGCTTATGCAGTTTAGGGGTCAGTCGATGAGTCAGTCGAGTGGTGTGAACATCCAAGTCTTCAACGTGCCTGTAAATTTGTAATGTTTTTGGGGTGTATTTGCTATCGGTTTCCAATTTTGAAGCTATTCTGTACAGGTATTGGTTTATTTATTTTTGTTTATTATATAGTTTTTGTCATTTCGATTTCTATATGTGTGTTAATTTTATTAATTTTATCTGGTGTATTGAAGGCGATATGGTTGATGTTCTTGCTCAGATTTTGATGGTTGTTTGTTTTTGATGATCCCCCACATGATCGGAACAAATCGATTATCAGGTCTTCCAGGTGTTGTTCCATCGTTGAAGTCTTCGATTTTTATGGATCGAATCTTTACCATTTCTAGGCATTTTCACGTATATGGAAAAATGACATGTTTTACTTGTCATTTTTAAGAGAAATTGGTTAGAGGTTTCGATTTTTCTATCTCTAGTTTTTAGGACTGTTTATCTTTGAAGATTACATGTATTTAAGGGGAGATAGCATGTGGGATAGGGGGTCGATAGTTTGGGGAAAGGAGACAACAAGACTGCGGTTTGATCTTTTGTAACTCGAGACAGTTTCCTGTCAGCAGATACAATCTTTAAACTGGTGATAACTTATATATATGTTTACAGTTTTATACTTAGCACATGTGTATGCTATCCCTAGTCTTGTTACTGTTTTTCTATATTATGCATGTTTGTCATAGTCTCTTTTATGAAATTGTGCAAATATATTATGTTTTGGCTATTGACTTATGCTGATTATCGATCTGTTAATGAACGCTACGTTGTAAATTGATGACTGACATCATTACGTGCGTGGTTTACACGTCTATTGTATGATTTTGGTGACTTCTAAATTTATTTCGAGGATTTTCAAGATTATTGATAGTCCTGTTAGCAGATCTGATTTCAGCTTAAATTTCGCATTGCTCCTGATCAGGATAGTACGTAGGTTAAGATAATATGTTTTTATTTTCTGTCAATTATATTGTTAAAAAATCTATTTGAAACAGATGTCTATATTCATGTCTTATGCAGATTATTCTTTTCATTTTTGATTAATGTACAGATGTATATAATGTATCTTTGTTATTAATCAAGCTTGTTAATAGCTATTTAATTTTCTATCTTCATAAACTGATTTAACTTAGTTGATTAAGACTGTAATTAATAACATTTATTAATTTGTACAGACATAGATACATATCTGATAAATAATCAGTAGTGTTAGATCTATCTCTTAGATTTTTATATAGTTAGACTTTCAGGCTAACAAAGCCTTTAAACCTGTCGGGAACAACCATCCCAAACAACTTGGAGCCTGTTTTAAGGATCCCGATCTGGGTTGTCTCCCCCGTTGCGTGCATAGTCATCTACGCCCGTCAACAATGGCGCTAGAAGGAGGGCCTGCTTAAGCTAATGGCTGATGAAAACAATCCTGTAAACAAAGTTAATCAGCCTGTCACCCCTCAGATACAGTCAACTGCACAACCACGCTCTCACCGTTCATCACGATTGAATGAAACCCCAGTGAGCGACTCCGTTCGGAGCCTTATCTCCCAGTTCAACTCTCCCAGTATTCGCCAACCTGAAGAAATTGACCAAGTCGAACAAGCCATAAATGAATCTCAGAGAATTTTAACTAGGGCTTATTCGAATCTCACTGGGTGCCAGCCCACTGAATTACCTCTTCCACAGATCACCCGCCCTCGCACTCATCATCCTGAACCTGTTTCGGGAGAATAAGAGCAGTCTTTAGGTGCCATTCCCGATCTTCAAATACAACAATCTCTAACATGCACCAATCAGCCTTCCTCTTCTTCAGGACCATCGGCTTCAGGAGGGGCTGGTCAACCACCATCAATACCTCATTCACCTCCTCACATTCATCAAACACTGCCTTCACCGCCTCCAATTCCAAGAAACATGGCAGGTGTAAATCCCCCAAACCCTAATGTTAATATGCCATGGTTAGCTCAGGATGCAGTAGCTGTCCCAGGCGTTCAACACCCTTTACCTAAGCATCCTGAGAAATTATTACCCAAGTTCAACCCTGAGTTGAAAGAGCCAGCAGAAGATCATGTCAAGAAGTTTATGTTGGCAGTTCGGCTCTTGGATGTTGAACATGAAGATGTAGTTTGTCGGCTCTTCCCTTATACATTTGAGGGTAAAGCATCGACATGGTATTTTTCGCTTACAGTTGGTTCTATTACCAGCTGGAACGAATTCGACATTGTTTTCATGAACAAGTTTGGAGACGACAAGACTCCAGCTGCCTTGGTGCTAGAATTGTCTAGAATTCGCATGGAAACCAAGGAAAAGGTCAAAGATTTCAACCAGCGATTCCTTACTCTAAGAAATAGGATCCCTGCTGCTTCAAGGCCAGCTGAGGATGTCACTGTTGAATTTTACACTTCAGCCTTACCTGTGTCAATGGCCATGTTTGTCAGACAAAAGGCCAAACTTACCCTTGCTGAAAACTTTGAAGAAGCCATTAAGGTTGAGAAAGATATGTCTTCCATAAAAGCAAATCCTGGAGTAGACACAAATTCTGCATCTTCTTCTCGTAAGAAGATTGACAGTCCTACCAAGAACACAAACCCTGAGAAAAAAAGTCAGGATTCATTAGACCTAGATAGCCTCCAAAGAGTTATCAAAAAACTGTCTAATGAAATCATTGATTTAAAGAAAGGCACTTCTGAAAACACTCCTCCTAAAGAACCACCTAGACAACCTTTCAGAAGGCCATTCCCGAATACAACTCCTAGACAGACCCCACCCTATGAAGCTAATAATGTTGATGAAATTAACAGTTTCCTCAAGTTATTAGTTTCAGGTCTAGAAACATCAGCTGAAAATGAAACTCAATCTTCAGGACAGAGTTCTGAAGGTACCCAAGATAAAGACAATGACACAGAAGTTAAACCTCCTCAAGTTATCAGCCACTTCTGGGACACTTCAGAATTGACTGATGATGAAGATGTAGGTGTTGTCAATGTTAACCAGCATCAATATAACACTAGAAGCAAGAAAGATCAGCCCTTAGAGGAACCTTCTACAACTGCTACAGATATTAGTTCAGCTGCTCAAACAAAAACCCAACCTGCAAACAATAAATCTGCACCTTCTCTTGATTTAGAATACGATATGATTGAAGATTTACAGAAAATCAGAGCCAACATCTCTATCTATGAACTACTTAAGTTACCGGTAATTAGAGATAAAATGATGCAAGGGGTATCTCCAAGTAAAATTGGAAAAAATCCTTCAAGTCAAAATAGCTCTGCTAACACTAAAGATAACCCAACAAAATCTTCAGTCAATGCATCATCCATAGGCAATAAATCTGATTCTTCAACTCCACCTTTTTTACTTACGTTTGAAATATGCAATCGTAAAGTGCACAACTGTATGATAGACTCAGGGGCCTCCAAGAATGTTATGCCATACGCTGTATGTAAAAAACTTAATGTTGTCCTTGTGCCTTGTGATACAAGTATTGTACAGCTTGATCATTCAAACGTAAAAGTAATAGGTAAGTTGAAAGAGGTATTGATAAGGTTAGCTTCGAATCCTCAAGTCCATTTTATTATTGATATAATTGTAGCAGACATTCCAGAAGCGTATGGTCTATTTCTCAGCAGAGATTGGTCTGAGAAACTGAAGGGATATTTTGCTACTGATTGGTCACACCTATGGATATCTCATAATGGTCGCCCGAATAAAATCAGAATTGATCGGGAACGCTACATGAAGCATACCGTCACCGAATTGGATGATTCGAATGAACCGGTATTATTCACCGATACCATAATGGGCAACTATATGGCAGACTCTTTCTTTGGGGATTTTGAAGCTGAAACTTCATCATTAACAGGTGCAGAACAGCAGTCTGAAATTTGTCATTTCTCGCAAGTTACAGATGAAATTCCAGTCCCATACGCGGCACACTTAGATCTGAACAATGGTCTTTGGTCTTTATATTTCGACGGATATAAGTCAAAAGAAGGGGCTGGTGCAGGTTGCTTGCTGATAGACCCCTATGGGAAAAGGTATTTCATAGCTTGTAGGTTAGAATTCAAATGCACCAACAACGTGGCTGAATATGAAGCTCTGATTCAAGGGCTGAAAAAAGCAATTGACCTGGGAGCCAAAGCTCTGGTAGTGTTAGGGGACTCTGAGATAATTGTTAGATAGGTACGTAACACTATACACTGCATTGCTGGACACCTGAGAAATTATCAGGCAGAGGTATGGAATTTACTATTATCATTTGAATCCTTTAACATAAGTTCCATCCCTCGTTATCTAAATCAGGAAGCTGATCTTTTAGCTAATGTGGCTTCAAGGTTAATTCCATCCGAAGGAATGCTTACTGATTCTTTCTCAGTTGAATTGCTTTTCAGACCTTCTATACCTGACAACATAACAAATTGGAGAGTCTTCGACAACGACGAGCAGATGATCGATTTTCTGACTTTGAAGGACACTTTTAAGGATGCGGTCATTGACGAAATGACTCACGATGAGGATCTATATAATTTTGCGGTAATTCATAAGCCTTGCTCAATTCAGGAATCTCTCAATCAGGTTAGTACTCTTTCCATATCAGTAATCAAACTTGAGAAATTCTATGACTTGAAAGATAAATTTAAAGCTGCAAGGAACTGTAAAACTAATAGCTCCATCATGCAATCTGACATTGTAAATCTAGGCACTGAGTATAACCCTCAATGTGTAAATCTGGGTAGTACGTGTACTCCCCAGGAAAAAACAGCCTTCATTAAACTCTTCAATGAGTTCAAAGACATATTTGCATGGACGTATGAGGACCTGAAAATGTTTGATCCTAATATAATGCAACATGTCATTCCTATGAAACCAGAGGCTAAGCCTTTTCAACAAAAATTGAGGAAAATGCATCCTAGCCTAGAACCAGCTGTCAAGAAGGAGCTGAATAAACTCCTTGCCGCCAGAATAATTTTCCCGGTTCGGCATGCATAGTGGGTGGCAAATCTTGTCCCCGTCAGAAAGAAAAATGGCGATATCAGGTTATGCGTCGATTTTCGAAACCTGAATAAAGTTTCGGACAAGGACAATTATCCTGTTCCTCCAATGGAGAAAATCTTGCAACAGGTCTCTGGATCCGAGATGTTTTCACTTCTAGATGGCTTTTCAGGGTACAACCAAGTGTTAGTATCCAAAGCTGACCAGTTGAAAACAACCTTTAGGACTCCTTGGGGAACCTATGCCTATAGGAAAATGCCATTTGGTTTAATAAATGCCGGAGCAACATTTCAGAGGGCAATGGATATCGCCTTCAGAGGTCCGATCGGTAAGTTTGTCGTTATTTATCTTGATGATGTTACCGTCTTTTCAAAAAACAGAACTGATCATTTAACTCATCTCAGGAGAGTTTTTGAGCGCTGCAGGAAATATGGGATTTCTCTAAATCCTAAGAAATCTATCTTTTCAGTCACAGAAGGTAAGTTACTGGGTTTTGTTGTGTCTAAAGAAGGCATCAATATTGATCTAGAACGTACCCGTGCTATATCACAGATTTCGATGCCTCACTCAAAGAAGTCTATGCAGTCGTTTCTTGGAAAGATAAATTTTGTTTCTAGATTTATTCCTGGGTTCACGGAAATTGTTAGGCCGCTTCAGAAAATGATCAAGAAAGATGCTGATTTTAAATGGTCTACTAATGAGAAGCAATCTTTTCATGACATCTTAAAAGCTATTCCTGAAGCTCCCACTCTAACTAGCCCAGATTTTTCCAAACCTTTCATTTTGTATACATTTGCTTTTGATTCTTCATATGCTGTTGTTTTAACACAGAAAAACCTGGAAAATAATGAAGCTCCTATTGCTTTTACGAGTTCTGGTTTGAACGGTGCAGAGTTGAACTATCCAGAAGTAGACAAGCAAGCTTTCGTTGTTTTCAAGTCTGTCAAACATTTCAGGCCTTACTTGCTGAAGTCCCACACCAAAGTCATCGTACCATATTCTGCAGTTAGAAATCTCTTGGTACAAAATGATCTTGGTGAAAAACGAGCACATTGGGTCACAACACTTCAAGAATATGACCTGGAAATAAAACCTTTAAAAATTTTCAGGGGACAAGGACTCTGCAAGCTAGCAGCTGGGTCTGCGAACAGTTCTGAACCTGATCTGCACTTCTTTAGCGAACCTTCTTTATTTGAAAGGGAGGTTTTTCCGATCTCTACTCTTCCTGATTCTTGGTATAATGATATTAAGTTCTTTTTATTGCATGGGAATGCTCCTGAACATTTAGACCCACGTAATAAAAGAGCTTTGAGATTGAGATATGCCCCTTATCAGCTGATTGATACTATTTTGTTTAGAAAGAATTTCGAAGGAGTTCTCCTTCGTTGTCTAGAAATAAATGATGCTGATGATGTGTTATCTCAACTACATGCAGGACCAGCCGGAGGACACTTTGGTGGAGAAACCACTGCACACAAGATACTTAAAGCTGGTTACTACTGGCCCACCTTGTTCAAAGATGCATATGCTTTCGCCAGGAAGTGCCAGGAGTGTCAAAGAGTAGGAGGCAGACTGAAGAAGGCAGCGTTACCCCTCCAGCCGGTGATTATCGTAGTCCCTTTTCAGCAATGGGGTCTAGATATTGTTGGCCCAATCACACCAGCTTCTTCACAATAGCATAAATACATTTTGACTGCCACAGACTACTTCACTAGATGGGTTGAAGCCATCCCCTTGCGAGTAGTCAATTCGGAACAGGTGATATCATTCCTTGATTCTTTTATTATCACCAGATTCGATGTTCCTGAATCTTTGATTTTTGACAATGCAACTTATTTTTCTTCTGTTAAATTAACTGAGTATGCATTGGAAAAAGGAATAAAATTAAAGTATTCAGCTAATTATTATCCCCAGGGTAACGGGTTAGCAGAATCTTCTAATAAAAATTTAATCAAGATTCTGAAACGTACGGTGGTAAATCATCACAGGAATTGGCATAATGCCTTATCGAATGCCTTATGGGCTGACAGAGTGACTCCCAAAGCTGCTATAGGAAACTCTCCCTTTTTCCTGGTATTTGGCAAGGAAGCCATTTTTCCTCCTCATTTATTTTTACCCTCTTTACAGCTCTCCCAGTCAGTGCAGGAAACACCATGCTCTGCCATGGAGCATCAAATTAACACCTTGCATAAACTGGAGGAAGATAGGGAGTTGGCTAGGAAAAAGTTTGATAGACACCAGCAGACCGTGAAGCGTTGGTTTGACCTCAGAAAGTCAGTCAGTCGGGATTTAGAAGTAGGTGACTTAGTCCTGAAATGGGACAAGGAACACGAAGATAAAGGAAAACACACACAGTTCCAATGCCTGTGGCTGGGACCATTTATTATTACAGAAAAACTTGGTCCTAGCACGTTCAGGTTGCAAACATTGGAAGGTGACATTGACAACCTTCCAGTAAATGGTCACCTGATTAAGAGATATTTTTGTTGATCCCCCTCAAGGGATTATCCTGTATATACCTTGTGTGGTGTGCTTGCTTAGAGGATTTTGTTTTGGTTTCTCTCTGGTTTGTTTAATTTACATATTTTCCCCATAGTTATTTGTTGTTTTATTTCCGTGTTGTGAGCCTAATCAATCTATCAAACCTTAAACTGATGACTGATCTCAAGTTTTGTAATTGATCTGTAAATCATGCACAAAGATATTACTGGCCTGAAAACTGTCATACTATTTTACTTCTTGAACAGGGAATAGTTTTTCATTGCTCTAGATTTTACCAGAAACTCTTAAAACATATTAATGTTAATTAATTATATCAGTATCTGCAAATATTTGTTCAAAGGGATTAGGGCAGTACTTGGTAAAGTTATCCATTTAAATCTTTTACGCCATCCCTTCTCGTAAAGAGGATTAGATTTGCCTCCCCATCTGCTAAGATAATCTCATTTGAGATTAACGATAATTACGTTCTGGACAAGGATGGACTTGAATATTTGCAAAAAACAATCTGAAGGACAGAAGGTCTCATAATGAGCTTATCTGTTCAGGATCATAGGTTTGCATTCAGCGACATTGTCGTCTCTGGTCACCAAGCCTGGACAATGACCCTTGAACAGAAAACCCTGAGGGATGAAAAGTCTCATCACGAGCCGGTTCATTTTACTGTAGTGCAGACTGGTGACTGACATGGTTACTATCTGGTTACCAAGCCTGAACCATGGCCTTCATGAGTAATAAAATTGAAAAGAAAATAATGATAACAGTCCACCCCGACCAGAATTGTATATTTATAACTAGCAGATGGGATACTGGCATTCTTTGGGTTTTGGAGCAACCCTGTCGAGGCTATGGACGCCTGCTGGCAGCAGGGCCATGCTTGTGGTATTGAGATTTTATTCTTTAAGACTGAGCCATTTACTGTCTTACTCCTTAAGGACTGATTTTTGTTGGAAACCTGATTTTCATCAAATAAATAACTGAAAATGTAATTTTCTGGTAATTTTTAGAACCGTGGAATGCTTGAATCTGTTTAAGATGTTAAGATAGCAATCTCTTTATAATGGCTTATATGAAGGATTTAATTTCTTTGTTTGCATGGTTTCAGGTTGAGCAGCAGAGATAACTGTTTTGCCCAGTCAGTCGCCATCTGTTGTGCCCCTGCCCAACAGCCTTAAAAAAAACATTATTTCATCAAACGAAATCCTATTTTGTTTGATGAAATGTTCGAATTTTAAGGAGCAAATTTAATGAATCACAAGCTGCTGAAACAATGAGATTCTGCGAGCTATTGAATCAGTGAAATTTTATGTTTTTTAAGCAGCCTTTGCAAACCATAGGTTATGTGACAAAATCACCATCATCGAGTTATTATAGATTTACAAAGGAGGAGCATTAATAATTCTTACATCTTTTATCATGACCAAATCTTGAAATCTCATCCAAAACATTATCAATTGATTTTATTATTTGGTTTTGTTATTATAATTATTGATAAGGTTGAGATGTTGGAATGGCTGATCTTGGTATGATTTCTCACATTACCATAGATTTTATTTCAAGGTTGATCAATGGTCATGCATGGGCGGTTTGTTATAACTTTGGTAAAGCCTAGAGTGTCTAAGATCACATGTTTTATGTGCCATATCCTAAGTTTATAAACCATAGTTGATTTTACCATAACTGGTTATGTTGATTTTTATAATATGGTTTATATTACACAGTCTGGTTTCGACGTGATGGTTTGTATTATTATCACGTGATCGCCACCTTCGGAGTTTAACATTATTATACTATAAGGTTTATGCATTGATCTTCAAAGGGTTAATCCTTGTGATTTTTATGACCTCTTGTGATCGCTTCCGAATACGATCCACATGGTGCGAAGCCGATATAGTATCATTACGCTGGTACTGAACTCTGTCCGTCACATTCAACCCTCCAGTACTTGTCCTCCATCGTGGCTATCTGTCAATGGAACACCTGTTTCGTGTACAGCGAAGGGTTTCATATCATTAATGCCAGATAAATAACGATAACATGAGTTATCTGGAGTCTTCGACCGTCATTCGTCATTACTTGATTACCTCTCTGAGTGATAATGCCTCCGCCCATGCCAGGTTTACAAGGGTTTAGTCTGCGTCTGATCATGTTACAGTCGGTTGGTGAATGTTTAGGGTTGCATTGCTTAAGGTTTTTGTTGAGTCTGCATCCCAAGTGCTCGCTATCTGGTTCACTGTCTCGTGCCGAGCTGTGGTATTTGTTTTGTGTGCGGTTACGTGCCTTGACACAGTCGGTCATGGCGCCGATGGTGAGGGTCGAGCCTTGTGAAATGGAATTGCTGGATTCGAACCCTGAGCTGTTGGCGAAGGTCGAGGCTGTTGGATGGCTTCCATTTGTTAGTAAATTCTCTAACTCGAACCCCGAAGTCACAAGGGTGTTCGTTGTATCATCGGTTGATTTTCAGGCATAAGTGGGTGATCTTCGTTTTCATGTGGACGAGCGATCAGTGGCGCTCGCCATTGGTCTGTCACTGACAGGCGAGAGGTGGTTTAAACATAATAGGATGGATATTACTGAGTGGCGGTAGCTACTAATAAACCCTTGTCAAGAAGTATCATTTCGAGCTGGGGTAGCACACAGATACTTCAAAAAGGAATGGTGTCCTGTTCTGGATTTAATTCACAGATACCTGACTTGTGAAGGTCGCTTGTCTTCAGCGTACGTCTATCATCTCAGGCTGATGTCTGCATTTATAGGTTTCCCGCTGAACTTACCTTATTATTTGTTGCAAATTCTGTTTAAGATGTCTGCTGCAATTAAAAGGGGTCCTAAGCATGTTAGTCATAGTCTCTTTCACCATGGCTTAGTCCGCATGTTAATTGATAAGGAGCTGTCGAAGTCAAACCGGTCCTGGGATGAGTTCGTCGAGTCCAATGGTTTTTCCCCTTTTTGCCATTGTCAGTTTGAAAACCCTGAGGAATGCAACAAGCATAAAGGGCCGAGTCCAGTTTCAGCCTCTTCTTTACATAAACCCCTGTCAAACACCGGCCGTATGAGTCCTTAACCTTGCAATGATCCTGTGTCTACTCCAATGAGAAGCGCTGATACTCCTCTGGTTTCTAAGCGCGTGAGGAGATTTTCATCTCTGTCACCGATTACGCCACAAAACAATATTGACCGTGGAAGAGACAGACCGAAAGCCAAGTTGGTGGGTAGATTTACTAGGAGCATGGCAAAAGGTAATACTATCAAAACCCCCGTGACTGATAGTGTTCAGGTTGAGACTGTTGTCATAGATGACGAAGAAGCAGATCTTCCACTGGCTGTTAATGATAATAATGTTCAGCCTGAGTTCGTTTTGAACCTGGTTGATGAGAGTTCTCCTGTGATTGGTAAGGATATTCCTGGGTTTGATAAAGAAGTTCGGGAGGATCCTGTTATTGATCTCCCATCTAAAGAGAAGTCTGTAGAGACAAGCTCTCCTGTTTTTCGTGAAGGTGGGGATATGGTGCACCCATTGTTTGTGAATTGTCTCTTAGACAAAATACGCAGGATGGAAGAAAGGGTAAATGAAGTAGTAGCCAATCGCGATTTGATGGAGGCCAATAATCTTAAGTTGAAGGAGAAAATAGACTCAAGTGATAAGCATCTCTTGCGTCTAAAAAATCATAAGAACAAGTTGATTAGAAGGGTTCTAAAATTACAGAGTGAGAATGATAAGAATGATAAGAATGAAGAAAAGGTTCGGGAGCTTAATGCTCAGGTTGCGCTTATGCAGTTTAGGGGTCAGTCGACGAGTCAGTCGAGTGGTGTGAACATCCAAGTCTTCAACGCGCCTGTAAATTTGTAATGTTTTTGGGGTGTATTTGCTATCGGTTTCCAATTTTGAAGCTATTCTGTACAGGTATTGGTTTATTTATTTTTGTTTATTATATAGTTTTTGTCATTTCGATTTCTATATGTGTGTTAATTTTATTAATTTTATCTGGTGTATTGCAGGCGATATGGTTGCTGTTCTTGCTCAGATTTTGATGGTTGTTTGTTTTTGATGATCCCCCGCATGATCGGAACAAATCGATTATCAGGCCTTCCAGGTGTTGTTCCATCGTTGAAGTCTTCGATTTTTATGGATCGAATCTTTACCATTTCTAGGCATTTTCACGTATATGGAAAATGACATGTTTTACTTGTCATTTTTAAGAGAAATTGGTTAGAGTTTTCGATTTTGCTATCTCTAGTTTTTAGGACTGTTTATCTTTGAAGATTACATGTATTTAAGGGGAGATAGCATGTGGGATAGGGGGTCGATAGTTTGAGGAAAGGAGACAACAAGACTGCGGTTTGATCTTTTGTAACTCGAGACAGTTTCCTGTCAGCAGATACAATCTTTAAACTGGTGATAACTTATATATATGTTTACAGTTTTATACTTAGCACATGTGTATGCTATCCCTAGTCTTGTTACTGTTTTTCTATATTATGCATGTTTGTCATAGTCTCTTTTATGAAATTGTGCAAATATATTATGTTTTGGCTATTGACTTATGTTGATTATCGATCTGTTAATGAACGCTACGTTGTAAATTGATGACTGACATCGTTACGTGCGTGGTTTACACGTCTATTGTATGATTTTGGTGACTTCTAAATTTATTTCGAGGATTTTCAAGATTATTGATAGTCCTGTTAGCAGATATGATTTCAGCTTAAATTTCGCATTGCTCCTGATCAGGATAGTACGTAGGTTAGGATAATATGTTTTTATTTTCTGTCAATTATATTGTTAAAAAATCTATTTGAAACAGATGTCTATATTCATGTCTTATGCAGATTATTCTTTTCATTTTTTATTAATGTACAGATGTATATAATGTATCTTTGTTATTAATCAAGCTTGTTAATAGCTATTTAATTTTCTATCTTCATACACTGATTTAACTTAGTTGATTAAGACTGTAATTAATAACATTTATTAATTTGTACAGACATAGATACATATCTGATAAATAATCAGTAGTGTTAGATCTATCTCTTAGATTTTTATATAGTTAGACTTTCAGGCTAACAGAGCCTTTAATCCTGTCGGGAACAACCATCCCAAACAGCTTGGAGCCTGTTTTAAGGATCCCGGTCTGGGTTGTCTCCCCCGTTGCGTGCATAGTCATCTACGCCTGTCAACACATGGTTAAGAGCCAATTATAAAAGGTAAAACCTAACCATTATGGGATTATATAGAAAAAATTATTTTTCTGCCTCTTTCTTTCCATTCTTGGTAATAAGAGATGCATTTGGAGAAGTTAATTCAGACGAGATAATTATAATCGTACCTAAAAAACTGTCTACCTTACTGATCTGCAAAGCAAAAATATAACACAGATATGCTAATATTAAAGGTCAAAGAATCAAGAAAACGTGCCTCCTTTGATAGACTGCTTATAGAGTCTTTGGTCCTTGAAGTTGGAGAAGACAACTACATCTCCTGAGACAGTAATTTTGAAGAACTCTGAGATTCCCTTTTTTAGTGGCCGGAGTCATGGATAGAGATGTTTAGAAACATCAAATCTGGGGCTTGTCAGATGACGGAAATTACCAAAGTTTCCAATTGCAGCCAAATGGTTTATATGCCACAAATGCTAAAGTATACTGTTTTCTCTTTAGTACTTTCTGAAGACATGCAACTGCATTGGAAAAAAGAATGCTTTAGAAGTGTTCAAACAAAATCTGCCCCAGTGAAACAGCTCCAGCATATTAAAGCATCCAATAATTAGGCTATCACGAATGGCAAGAAAAAGAAAGTAAAAACACATCAAACTCCTATTTTACAAAGGTTGCAAGGGACATTTAGTGATTTGAAAGGGCAAGGTGCCAATAACTCTTACACTGGACAAATTGATTATGTCCATTGAACATTAAAAGATAAAAAGAGAAATAGCTTTTCTTTTACTTCTACTTCCTCAACTTTAGAGACAGGACAATCCTCTTCAGTAAGCAATGATAGAAGACATTTATCCACTTTCAGTTCCTGCAATTATATTCTTAAGTTATGGAAGTTTTCCTGTTTAGTACAAAGGGACAGAGCTGCAATTGTTATAGACTTGTTTTCGAATGAATGTACCCAAGTGAAAATACAAAAATATGAAGTCTGTTGTCACAGAAATTTAGAAATGCTGGCCACGGTATGGAAAGAACAAAACTGGAGAGATAGTGTTCTCAGATTACAATATAGTACAGAATACCAAAAGTGTATTCCATGAGATGTTTTCTTACTATTACAAGCAGGCTTCATTTGCATCATCAGAAGTTCAAGATGAAAGTGAAAACAAGAGGAGAGTCGATATTAGGAGAAGGATTTTGGGTATACAATAAATACGTCAACCCTAGTTGAATAAACCCTCACAATGTAAGTTCGGCCCTGGGTTTATCATAAGGAATGAATATTAATAAACAAATACAGTGCAACTGGGAGGAAGTTGAGGCGATAGTTTTGAATTTGTGGCCTGCTAGAAGGATAACCTAAGACACTATTATATCTCCAATCCGTTTGAGATATAGGCATATAATGGGATTGATCTTTGTAGAAACTTGGTAGATTGCAATAGCTTATACACCAGCATTCTTGAGGTAGTCATATGCCAATATATTCCACAGTCATATTCAACATTCCTGAGTAGAATTTCATGGAATTATCAGCAGGCTTCATGCCACTAGTAGATCTAAGATTCACTGAGGCTTTGAGGTTAAAGACACAAGAAGCACATAGTATAATAGCGTTATTGGCAAAGACACAATCATGCCAAATATCACCCTGCATCAAACAAACACAAGTGTCAGCTCTTACCTCAATCGCCTATAACATGAAAGTAATGGATCAATGGGATAAATAAAGGAGAAAATGCAGCCTATGTGCTATCATCATTGGATATAATGTGTGCACAAGTCTAGATGCAAGTGTTAAAAAGTCATGCAAACTCTGGTAGCATTAGGGCACTAACCTTCCTAACATTATATAGCTTATTCAAACCTGCTCTCCCTACAACTACTATGTAGTATTGCCTCAAGCATATACCATGACAATAGAATGATTTACAGGAAGGTATCTTCTTGCTCACTGTTAACACACAATCTGACTCCAGGGAGATTGTACGGGGATGGATCTCCCATTAACCAGATCATGAATCAATGGGATAAAGGAGAAAATGCAGCCTCTGTGCTATCTTCATTGGATATAATGTGTGCACAAGTCCAGATGCAAGTGTTAAAATAGTCATGCAAACTCTGGTACCATTGGGGCACTAACCTTCCAAACATTATATAGCTTATTCAAATCTATTCTCCCTATGCAGTATTGCCTCAAGCATAGAACATGACAATAGAATGATTTACAGAAAGGTATCTTCTTGCTAACTGTTAACACACAATCTGCCTCCAGGGATATTGTACGGGTCAGAGAAATGAGTGCTAAAATATTTGTTCATCTTCTTGCTAAGAAGGCCGTGCACAGAAAAGGGCTAGTTATGAATCAAAATCTTGTCTAGAAAGCTATGAACCATCCACTGATGGGGATTTTTGAATTTTTCAGTAGGTCCTTCACTCGTTAAAACAAACAAGACTGAGGATACTCCATACACATTAGATAAAAATTTAAATAGTCCATACACATAACAGTGGTTCAAACAGGGTGGTCCACCATTCAAGCATATTTTATATCCTTATTACAAAAGCAATTGCATGCTTACTCCTGATATGATGGTCCGGGCACTCCAATATTTTAAGTTAACTTTAAAGGTCATGTCAGTTAATGTTGCCAAGTTTCCAGGTGCAGAACCTGCTGATATGATTGAGAACAGGATGTAAACAGAGTAGCTGCTGGCGTGAAGGTGTGGGTTGTGTCACCAGACAAAGATCTCTTCCAGATCTTGTGTCCCTTATTACAACTCTTGGGATTTTTTGCACGTGGATCTTTGTTTATATCACTTGTCATGGAGTGACAGACAATTCTGCACATTTAAATTTATGGACTCTTGATATGGATATTACCAGTAGAAGAGAGCTGATTATTTGACACGTTATGGCAGCCTTTGGAACTGATTCTGAAGCAGATTTTGGGGGTAAGCTACAATCTAAGGGCCACATAATTCGAGATTTCAAGGCAGCAACAAGGCTAGCAAACAGAGATGGTAAAATTTTATAAAAAAGACAGAACAACATAATTGAGTTGTGGAACAGGGGTTTTCCTGGTGAGATTTGTAAAAAAGAAAACAACAGACGTATGGCTGTTGTTCCAAGACTTTTTGGTGGTTGGAGAATCCTAGTATGGGGTACCTCTGTAGTATACGCTCACTGGGAAGTATGTTCCATGGGAAGCTTATTTGGGTATGTTGAAGAGACAGTATGACAGTAATGAGTAGGAGATCCAAATCATAGGGCAGCTAACATACTTTGTGTCAGTAAATAATGGCATTGTTACTTTTTCAAGGAGAAACAGTAACACTCAACAGCTGAGCAAAGAGGACTTCATTCCATGTATCAGGCACCCCTGGAAGACACCAATGCAGACAATCCTGAGAACCACCTTTTGATCTGAGAATGTATTTGGATATATGTGACTCGTCCCTCAACTCTGAAACCCCAGTGATATCTAAACGTTCAACCCTTGTGCCCCGCACAGCACTCTCAACAGCTAGATCTCTAATATAGTGTTCAATATAAGCAAAGTATAATATAAGTAGTACATAATCATTTTAAGCCCCTGCTCTTTTACATATTTGGCTTTAATTTATTTGTCCCTGCTCTTTTACATATTGTCCTCCTTTTGCATATATTTTG
>LPNX010035976.1:183051-267109 GCA_001517045.1 Pseudotsuga menziesii
AAAATTGGATGCAAAAATGGCTGAAACAAAACGAGATGCAAAACTAGACTCAAAACAGGATGTAAAATTTGATGCAAAACTTGGCACATGAAGGGATGTAAAAAAAGTAGCAGAATTGGATGCAAAAGTGGATGTAAAAAAGGATGCAAAAGCGGATGAAAACAATGGTGTAAAAGTTGAGGCAAACATGGGAATAAAAGGGGGCGCAACAAGAGTAGATGTACAAACTAGGCGTAAAATTAGGTGCAAAACTAGGCTCAAAACCTGTCGTAAAACCTGATGCAAAACCTAGCGCATAACCAGGTGCAAATTACGCCGCAATTTGTGCCAGATTTAGAAAAAGGACGCAAAAAATGCCTAAAATAGCACCAACCCATGAAATTGCGCCATTTTGTCCAAAAAATGAAGAAAAATACACTGAAAGATGGTCTAGACGCAAAAAAGGATGCAAAAAGACACGCTAAATCGAGTTTTTGTTGTAGTGTTATTACATGTAAACACACCACGTAATGCTTTTGTAATTAACACTAGTTTTTTAAATTAAATTTTTTGTTTTATATTTTTCCTCCATTTCGGTGTAGTATCATTTATTCCGCACCAGTGTGACATTGTGTGTAATGCACCAGCGTGTTTCCAAAGAAAACACATCAATCTAAAAAATATCTGCTAAACCCTCTGCCTATTAGTAAACTCCGCTATAAATAGATTTTCGTCTTTCTTAATGTGATTCTGCTATAACCTCCACTAGAGGTCCTTTTCCTTGTAGTGTGTTATTATTAGCGAGGAAATGTGAAGGAAAAACATAGGTGAGACATCAGGTAATGCTTTGACCATGGAGAGCAAAAGAAGACAAAGGGAGAGAGGAAAGAGCCCAAGAAATCCTAGCAAGTCTAGAAAAGGCATATCCAAGTCCATACTAGGAAAGATAGAGTGTCGAAACTGTAGAAATAAATGACATCTGAAGAAAGACTACAGAGCTTTAAAGAAGAAAGGAGACATGCAACAAAAGAATACTCAATAAGCTAATGTAACAAGTGATGTGTTACAAGATGCTTTGATTCTTGCATTAGATAATACAAGTGATTACTGGATAGTAGATACACCCCATAGGAAATATTTTCATGATTATGTTCAAGGTGATTTTGGACATGTTTTATTAGGTGATGATTAACCATGTAAAATTGTTGGAATGGGTAAGGTACATATAATGTTAAAGAATGAAAATGAATGGTTGATAAAAGATGTAATGCATATTCCCGCTATGAAAATAAATGTGATCTCAATAGGGCAATTGGGAGATAGAGGCTGGTCATCTATCTTTGGATAAGCGTGGTGGAATATCACTAAAGGATCATTGGTAATAGCAAAATGATAGTTGATAGGTGCATTGTATTTATGTCCTCGTACCACTGATTTTTCTATCTTTGTAGCTTCCATAGAAATGGGTACAACGTTGTGGCATCATAGGTTTGGACACATGAGTGAGAAGGGGATGCAAATTCTCCACTCAAGGAAGTTTCTACCAGATCTGAAGCAGGTAAGTTTGGAATTTTGTGAGAAATGTGTTTATGGAAAACATAAGAGAATCATATTTCTCAGGGTTAGGAAACAAAAGAAAAATGAAAAGTTAGAGCTTGTGCATACATATGTATGGGGACTATCTTAGGTATAATCTCTTGGTGGCTCTTGTTATTATGTTACTTTTATTGATAATCAACCAGAAAAACTTGGGTTTATTGCATTAGATATAAATTTGATGTGTTTACTGTGTTTAAGAAATGTAAAGCTTTGGTTGAGAATGAGACAAGAAAAAGGTTGAAATGTCTTAGATTTGATAATGGAGGTGAATATTGTAGCAAGGAGTTTGATAGTTACTATTCATACCATAGGATTCGTAAAGAGAAGATAGCCCCAATAACACCACAAGAAAGTGGCGTGTTAGAAATGATGAATAGGACGATCATGGAGCGTGTAAGGTGTATGAGATTGCATGCAGGGCTGCCCTTACAGTTTTGGGTTAATGGTGTAGATATTGTTGTTTACCTAATAAACGGAGGGCGTTCAAGTGCTTTGGATGGTGGGATTCCATAGGAGGCATAGATAGGTAAAAATATAAACAACTAATTTCTTATAACTTTTGGTTGTGAAGCATTTGTCTATATTGATAAAGAAAATAGAACAACGCTTGAGGCTAAATACAATAAATGTACCTTTATTGGATACGAGGCCGATAATTTTGGTTATCGCTTATGGGATTATGAAAATCACAAAATCATTAGGAGTAGATATTTAGTATTTAATGAAAAGGTCATGTACAAAGATCAGTTGCAAGGAAAGAAAGAGGGAAAATAAAACATAGAGTACACAATTATTGATGAAATCAAAGAAAATGAAGTTCCAAAGGTGCCAGAAAATCAAGAACAACAACATGTACCTCAAACACCTGCAAGTGTTAGAAGATCTGCCAAGTTAAGTAGACCCCCCTAAATAATTTCGCCCTTCAATGTATTATTTATTGACGACTGATTTTGGTGAACCAAAATGTTATGAAGAAGCAATGCAAGTGGAAACTAGAAAGAAGTGGGAGCAAGGCATAAGTGAGGATATGGACTAATTGGTAAGAAACCAGACATGGGATTTGGTTGAGCTGGATGCAGGTAAAAGAGAATTCCAGAATAAATGGGCTTATATGTTGAAGGAAGAAGATGGAGGCAAGAAGTGGTACAAGGCTAGACTTTTCGTAAAGAGGTTTGCACAAAAGAAATGTATAGATTTTGATGAAATATTTTCTCTTGTTGTTAAAATGACTTCAATTAGAACTATTTTGAGTCTAGTGGCAGTAGAAGATTTGTATCTTGAGCAATTAGATGTAAAAAAAAACATTTCTCCATGGGTATTTGGAGGAAGAGATTTATATGTAGCAACCACAGGGGTATGAGGTCAAAGGGAAGGAGAATTTAGTATGCATGTTGAATAAGAGCTTGCATGGCTTGAAGCAAGCTCCACGGCCATGTGAAATTTGACGGGTTTATGGCAGAACAAGGTTATAGTAGGTGTCATTATGACCACTGTGTTTATTTCAAGAGGCTGGATAATGAAAGATATATTATCTTGTTATTGTATGTGGATGACATGTTTGTTGTAGGGTCTAACATGTAGGATATAAATATGCTCAAAAGGAAACTAGCTAAGTCATTTGCGATGAAGGATTTCGGTGCTGCAAAGCAAAGCCTTGGTATAAGAATAACAAGAGATAAGAAACATTACAAATTGACATTGTCTCGATGTGAGTACATAGAAAAGGTATTGTAGAGGTTTAGAATGCAGAATGCAAAAACAATTAGTACACCTTTGGCCAGTCATTTCAACCTAAATAAAGAGATGTGTCCCAAGACATAGGAGGAGATAGAATACATGTCCAAGGTTCCCTATTCATCAACAATTGGCAGTTTGATGTATTCTACGGTGTGAACGAGACTAGATATTGCACATGCAATGGGAGTTGTGAGTAGGTATATGAACACTCTAGGTAAATAGCATTGTAGGGCAGTACAGTGGATTCTCAGGTATTTGAGAGGTACCACTTCTCATGCATTATGTTTTGGAGGTTCAGATACTGTTATATAGGGATACGCTGACACATACATGGCAGCTGATAAAGATAGCAGGAGGAGTACCACAGGGTATGTTTTTACTATAGGTGGAATATCAGTAAGTTGGATTTTGAAACTGCAAAAGGTCGTTGCACTTTCAACAACGAAAGTAGAGCGTGTTGCTATTACAGAGGCTAGTAAAGAGATGGTTAGAGGTTCATGGAGGAATTGGGTAAGAAGCAGAAAAATAGTAGGTTGTACAGTGATAGCCATAGTGCCATTCATATTGTAAAGAACTCAACCTTCCATTCTAAGAATAATCATATACAACTCAAGAACCATTTCATACGATTTGTTCTAGAAGGTGAACTATTGAATTTGGAAAAGAAATACTAGCCAGAATCATGCAGACATGTTAACAAAGGTAGTATCCACAAAGAAACTAAGTTCTTGCTTGATTTCAGTTGGCCTTCAAGCATGAAGGTCAAGATGAGAACTTTGCTAGGTCCAAGGTTCAGAGCATAGTCCAGTAAGTGCAGCAGCGGTGGAATTGATGTGATCGGTCCTCAAGTGGGATATTGTTGATTGTGGAGTTTGATCTTCCTGATTCGAAGATCTTATTGTTTAGTCGTGTTTGTATCGTAGTTTTATTGTACACTTGTCCCAATGGGGGGCATTTCCCCCCTGGAGGGGTCTGCAAAGAATGTTTGCTGACAAAATATTTGTGGGCCCATGGTATTGGGTAACCCGTGGTAATTCCCCTTTAAAAGGAAGACATTGTAATACTGTTGTGTATTGTAATTGAAAGATCATTGTATCGGTGAGAGACATTGTAAGAGAGTGAAGAGAAAGTTGCAACAAATTTTCTGTGGGTTGTATCTCTTGTTTTTGTTGGATGGTATAATAATAAAAGGACTAAATTTTTTTGTGTGGATGTAGCCCATCTTGAGTGAACCACATTATATTGATGTCTATTTTGTAACGCATTGATGTATTTTATATTTGCATCTTGTTTATTGTTATTGTTATGTGATTCTATTTTCTAATAAATTCAGTTGTTACCACAATTTCTAAATAAAATATATTAAGAATTATATTTATGCATTTAGTTTGCAATCACAATGTGTTGGTGATGTTAGAAGCCAACAATTTGTTGGATAATGTTAAAAGCCAATTCATTGTATATTTAGCAATCACGATTGACTAATGGAGAAATTTCATAATGTGGTGAAGTGGGTATCCATTATCAAGGGTGAAGAGCATGGACAACTGTGCCACAAAAAGTTACTAAGTTAGTAGACGTAAAAAATAATGTTTTCTAAATTAAAAACTCGACATATAAATAATTTCCATGAATACAAGGACATTTTAAAGTTAGTAGAGGCGAGAAGTAAGGTTTTCTCAAACCATTCGACATATAAATAAATTTCATGACAACATTTTTTTGTTAATCAAAATAATCAAGAAAGTTAATTAAAAAAAAGTAGTTTTGAAGTATTTGATTAAAGGAAGAGAAATAAAACAACCAACCAAAATATTTAAAAATAAATCTTCGCACACATTTTTATCATATTATGCATAAGAAATAAGAAAACAATGTTAGATGCATTTTAATTCTTTCCTTAATTTTTAATCAAATAATAAATATTAATATTTTGAAAAAAAAAACATAAAATCTAAAATTTTAAAATATTATTCAAAATATACATTTACAATTAATAAAAAATCAAATATACATCTACAACCATTATTGCAAACTTCTTTTAATTATTAATTTAAAAATTCTAATTAAAAACTCTAAAAATTTAGAATATATATACAAAAACTTAAAACATTTGTATTAAAAAGTAATTGTGCATAACCATCCATTACAGAGCCAAAACTAGTATATATTTTTTGGAAGCCTAATCAAAGTAAAATATTCTTGAAACTAACTTAAACTTGCAGAAACTATTGTTTTGTTATCCAGAATTCACCATTACATACGAGGGATAAACCCTTACAATTTGATAGTTTAGCAAAATGCAAAAAAACATCTATAAACCTCGGGAAATGACATATTTACTGCTTCTTGCCTACAAGAGCAAATGTTGCCTGAGTGATTGAGGCTTCCTCCATAGATCGAATTCCATCATCCGGCGTCTCTTGAAAATAGCTACATTGAGACATCTTTTGTAGTTTCAAGACCTCATCCTTGACAATATCCACAGTTCCCATGAGTTCTTTCAAATCCCGCTCAAGATCATCAATTCTGGAGTCCTCGCGGGAAAGCTGGTTCGAGATGTGATGAATGTCAGTTGCTTCTTCTCTAATTGCTTGAACTCCTTTATAGACCGCTTTGAAAACCCTTCTCAGGCGCACCTTAAAGTCTTCTAACCGTTCTTCATATTCACGAAACATTTAAGTCCAGCCTGCCTATGCTTCTTTATTCATAGGATATGCTGAGTGTTCTCCCACAGACCATAAGGAAAGTTCTTCAAACAACCCATGGAGGTCCTAGATCAACACTTCTTTAAACAATCTGTTCTCATCTTGTTCTTCCTCGACATGAATGAGTACATTCAGAGGGTTATCAATCTTATGTTCTGACATCCTGTCTAAATCGCTTGTGCGAACACCACCTTCTAGGGTCGGGAGGACGACTTCCTTAATGGAAACTTGAATGCGTGGGGAGATGGACCTAACATGCATATAAACACATGTTCCCCTAAGCGATAAGGGGGTGTACTTTCCATTTGAGGGGAGACACTGATTCTAGCACTTCCTAGAGGCCAACTTGTAGTTGATTCAATGTACATTTTTACACTTGGTTCCTCCAAAGACATAATACACCAAACCTTGCTTATTCCTTGCTCCTTGATTTGTTAGCTTATCAACAATTTCGTTGTTTGCCCTCAACACATGGAAAAACATAATTTATTTGGGCTTATTGAGATGGCATCTCCTAGATTGTATATCATTTTACATCTAGGAGCTCATTTTTTTTTATATATCCAAACCTCATCTTTTGAATCACTTATGGGGAATCTCTAAAGACCATTAATTTTGATATGTCCATGGACGAAATCAATTCAAGGCCATGATAAAATGCCATCCATTCAAATTTTTTTTCCAAGATAAAATAATTATCCCTCCACATTTGCCTCTCTTATTTGATTTATTTTCATAAATATTTATATTTTTAAATAAGTTACTATTTTAATATTATTCTTGATAATATATCTTGCTATCTATTTAAACTAAGTAATATAATATTATAAAGATTTGTATCTTTATTATATATATTTTTATTATTAAAAAATTAACATAAATTTTAAAATACTTTTATAATATAATTAAAAAAATAAGAAACAATAATACATACTTATTTCATATTAATAAAACAAAATTCATGGTTAATAAAGCATTTTTTTGTAACTAGGGAAATCAACAACTGGGACTGGGCTGGTACTAGCGTGACACTTGGTCCAATGATCCATTCCCACTACCACTATACCCCTAGGTGCCCAACACCCGCCTGCAAGACATGGGACACAGGTAAACCCAAATGGGATTTGATCTCGTGACCTCTATTTACAACAAGTGACTTCATATCAATCGAACGCCAATGTGCCACACCCACTCGGGCTGGTTAATAAAACATTGTTAATGTTAAATAAAACATTGATATTATGCAACCACAAATAAATATGAAGATATAAACTAAGTTAATAATTTTTAAAATCTTAATAATATATTATTTTTCATTATTCTATTTTTTATTATTAAAAATATATTATAAATTTAAGTAATTTTTTCAAAAGACACATACTCAGTTCATCATTAATAAAACATTCTTATTATTAAATAAAACATAGATAATATGAAGCACAAATGAACATGACCAAGTCAATAATTGTTAAAACCTTAAAATATTATATCGTCTTATTATTACCCCATCTCCCAATTGAAATTATGTGTCCATAACACATTGTTTTATTCTCTATCAAATAAAGATGTGCTCTTTACATAACACATTGGTTTATTCTATATCATATAAAGATGTGTTGGGACAAGTTTTTCAAACCTATTAAACTAAAGAATGTTTTGTCAAAATATATATATTTATATATATGTTTATTGTTGTGTATATATATATGTATTTTCTTTTCTTCTATGTATATAATGTCTATATGGGCAACATTGAATTACTTAAACTATGTCTTTAACATATGTCCATGAATAATTTCGATTCACAAATCAAATATCATTTTTTTTAAATTGGCAACTCCCTTCCTAAAATCTCGATTAGATTCTTTCTTTCAACGAATGTACTCTTTCCACCGTTTTCTCTTCGTAGTTAGTCCTTTGTCACGGTGCCATCAAGAGTCTATAATACATATACGATTGACCAACTATGTAGCATGTCAATTTTAAAGACTAGTGAGTTTTTGGATGGTTTTTTATTATGCAAAACTAACACATAAATATGATCTAGGTTGGTGGTGATTCACTACTCATTGTAAATTGGGAAAAAAAGAAGTAATGTTTGATTCAAGCTATGCACCAATCATCATTGTTAGATTCTACAACGGGCATGTTGAACATTTTCTAAATATTTCTATCATACATATCTTTAGTGAATTTAATGTCAAAGAAGAAGATTCCTTATCCAGGCCTAGTATTTTAGTTGTTGAAGGTGCTATTCACTGTGAACGTTGGGAGAATGGCCACATCATTTTGGTTGGCAGGGTTGTCATCTATAATACGTAGCTCCCTTATTATGGACCTTCCGTTTCAAGATTATCTTGGTGGCTATTAACACATCCAATTTGGATTGGCTGGTATACTATTCTGATAAGTTTGGATGTTGTATATAGATACTTTCTAGTGGGGATCGCTTTTCAGACTCTGGTATGCCCTTTTTTCGTAAGTTTTTGTATTGTATGGTCTCCTTGAGATCATGTTCTTGCTTGTTCAATTTGGTTTACTTGCTCTTTTGCAACACACCTAGAACTGAAAAATAAATATTTATTATTTATTTCAGAAGAAAAAAAAAACATTATGTCAAATTTATTGTAAAGTTTTATAACCAAGTTGGTCAAGGATGATTGTAATTCAAGAATTATTTATTTTAATAATTAAAAAGAAGAGACACTGTCACATGCCCCAATTTTGCAAAAAACACAATTTTATATTATTTTATTTTATTTGAGGACAATATGTTAAATTTTAAGCTAAGTTGTAATTGATGACTCAGCAAAGTCAAGGATATTTAATGTAATTCTGAATAATTAAATTATAAATAAATAAAGGAAGAGACAACAGCTTAGGAGAGCTGTTAAAAGAGTGTTTACTAGTCAAATTGGTGGACGAGACTGGGTGGAGAGCAAACTGACATGTGGCAGCATCTTCAAACCACTTCCAACTGTTGCAGGTGGCAACCTCCCTACATTTGGGGTCATGATTCCCCAAGAAAGTGGAATCAGAGCAGGTGGCTCAATTAATGACAACTGACCCAAAAGACCTAGGCAATCTTTATAAAAATTCCCATTGAAGAGAGCTGAGGCTGCTCATTCTAGAGAAGTGATCATTTAAGTGAATGTACTTCAGAGAAATTCAATGGAAGGGAATTGTGGAAAGAGTTTGAGGGGATAACTGCTGAGTGATCTAGTGCAACTTTTAAGCTGAAAAATCTTACTACTGAGTGCAGGATGTTTTACTGAGTCATTGGACTAGTCTACTGTTTGCATGCTCCACCAGTTCTCAGCCAAGAAGACCAGGAACAGGCTCATGGGTCCAGAGGAAGCGTTGTTTGAGCGCTCTCCAAGAGTTTGGTAGGGAGGAACAGCCTCTTAACGCTGTTGTCATCTACCATAACCAGGTTCTACATTATTTTGTTTTAATGTGTTAGAATGGAAAATAATTTCTAGTCTGTGTTTTTCCACACCTGGAAGGACCAGGCCATACTCCAGCACAGATAAAATATTTACAGTAGATGAAAGAAAATGTTAAGAGATTGAATATAATAGATATGGTTATGCATTTCGTAGTTAGCAGAGTAATTTATTTCAGTATGTAGATTATTATTAAAAAAAAATAGTGATCTGATTATTATGTTGATGGTTTTAACAAGCTTATTTATGTAAACATATTGGAAAAGAAATAGCAGTACTCTAGCATAGGTAGAACGTTTAAGAAGATAAGAGAATATCTTAGTAGATAAGATTGTGTATTTACAGAAAGTAGAGTAATTTTATTCAAGTCAAAATATTATGGAGGTTAAACTGTGTTAAGATAGGTTCATATTCTTCTGTTTTCACTTAGTAATTGAATGAAATGCAGCAGAAAGATCACCGTAGAGTCACAATGTTTACATACAGTTAGTAAATAGAAGCAATGAAAGTATAATTAATAACTAGTATAAATTAAATATTTACTATGAAGAAACTATCTTATCATTATCAGACAGGCTTGTTCCTGTAAAGGTAAAACTTCAGGGTTGAAAACCCTAACTATTTTATTTAACTATTATAAATAAAGAGATAATCCAGGTTACAGAATTAATTGTTTTATTTATTATGTAACTCTGAATCTTTATTAGTTAACAAAGTAGTAAACAAATAAGAACTTAAAAAAATAAACAGTAATTAGAAATAAGCTAAGAACTTACAGTGTTTATATAACTCTTTTATTTAAAAAGGAAAAGAAATACTAATAGAATAAACCATATTAAAACTATTGTAACAACGAAAATAGGTAAACATAAACCATCTTAACTAATAGATTTAAGATTGTATTTATCTAAGGGTTCTTTTTCAATAACCCTAGGATTTAACCCTAACTGAAAAGCATAAACCTATAAAATTTACATTATGACTGAACTTACAGTCTTTATATTATCATTATTTATTTATAATAAAATATTAAAACAAATAATAATAATTATTAACAGTCGAGGAAGGGAAGACCAAAATACACAGAGTCATAACTTGCAGCTTATATAACTGATATAGATAAACAAGACAGAGCTCTAAATTAATAAGATCCTTTTAAAACCATTTCATAATCAAGACAGAGCACGAAGCTAAAAAGAACCTTT
The DNA here is from genome assembly GCA_001517045.1 of Pseudotsuga menziesii. Classification (NCBI taxonomy): domain Eukaryota; kingdom Viridiplantae; phylum Streptophyta; class Pinopsida; order Pinales; family Pinaceae; genus Pseudotsuga; species Pseudotsuga menziesii. The sequence continues at coordinate 193,726 of LPNX010035976.1, forward strand.
GATTTCTCTGTCAGGCCAAAAGGATTAAGTTATAACAAATTTACTTGACCCAGCATCGTGGCGAGGGTTCGAAAGACAAAAACAACGATAAGCTTACAGAAACTTCATTACAGTAATAACTATTATAAATAGTGTATATTTTATTAATATATTCGAAACAGAGGACCATTAAAACCATGAACACGGGAGAAACCCCAACTATTAAGAAACATAGTATATCATTATGTAGCCATAGGGCTATAAAACCTGTCATTAAGTCGAGAGCAGTGAATACAAGTCATGACAACATGGCCAGAGCAACCTTGCTACAAGCAAGGGCTTAGTAACCAAAATACGTAATAACAACTGAGCCAAACAATTAAAAACACCGAAGGAACCGAGGTCGTTTTACATCTTCAACTGAAACCCCTTTCCCTAATCTGAACAAGTAGGGAGAAGCCACATTGTAACTGAGGCTTACCCGTAGGTATTGTTGGACATTCAAACATGTGGTATGATTCTTTCCAAGCCTGTTTCGAACTGCAAACCTGCAAGCAAAAACCCAAAGGGTTTAGTTAGAGCTGCTTATTCATTTATTTAAACTGTAACTAAAAATTGGTAACAAGTGTAAAATAATTTTCCTCACCTGGAAGTGAAGATTATGGAGCCACGAAGGAATGAACCAGCACAGCAAATCAGCACAACGAACAACCCAAACCCTAGTGCTCACAAGTGACAGAGGTGACGGGGGCTCACGATACATGCTACACTGACGACGAGAGTAGGAGTAAGCCTGTGCAACGGCCACGAAGAGATCAACACTAAAAAGAAAACACTGACAGAGCTACACTACCCTCATGACAACTTAGTGTAAGCAGTAAGAAAACCAAATGAGAACTGTGTATCTCCCCAACACCACACTAGAGTGGCAACACTTCATGATACACAAACAATGGAGCTGGAGACAAGCACCAGCGAGCCCTCATGGCCGCAGTGAACCCAATAGCGTAGAGACCAAAACCCTCGATGAAAAATAAGAAGCAGGGTTGCGTGGTGAGCTTATAATTCATGCAGTGCATAGTGGTGGATGTTCCACGTGCCCGCTAATTTATTTAGTCAAAAATGGGTCGAACAATATAGTTGTCATTGCAATTGTCGGGACAACAAATTATTGTTAATAATTTGAACAATGACTATAATAATAATGTAATCTACAAAGTCAAACGTATCATTACATTGATAAATCATAAAATCAAGCTATGATAAAGAACGAAGTTTATATGGTATTGGTAAAACTTATATTATAAATCTTGGATTCCTCATTGATAAAGAAAGCATATTGTGCAACTATATCTTTGTTTATAAAGATCTTATAATCCTTTTAGTAAAAACATATAATGAAGAGATCAATAGTATAGTAAAAATGGTTGAAACGGAGTTAATAGTACTACTATTAGCCATTTCTTTTTATAACCATAAACGATGCATGTTTATACTGTTAGAACTAGTTAGGCAAACATTAGTGGATAAGAAGCTTGTTTACACATCAATAAGATGTGCATAAAAATAATTAGTAATTACACCCTAGCATAACTCATACTTTGAATATAGTCTATGGTACTAAGAGTAAGATAAACTTCTGGGAAGTATATGATCAATTGGTCTTCATAAGATACCAAAGCTCTGAGATGAATCAAAACAATATTTGATTAGACTTGGTAGTAAAGGATTGTAAAACTATTCAAGAATAAATATAGTATCACTTATATGATAATATAATTTTGTCACACTACATATGTCATGAAGAAGTTTGGAGATAGAAATCACAACGTTGATGGCTTTTGTGCAAATGATCATTTATAGAGATAGCACAATAGCCTCTACCAAAGCTAATTTAAAAGTAGAGATGAGGGTACGTTTGTAAGCTTGCTATTATAAGGCTTAGTTTTATTTCTAGGCTGATAAGTAGAGTTTTAAATTTCAGAAATAACAGCAGCAGTAAACTCATATGTCATTAAAGGAGTTGTTATACAAAATTGTGAGATCTATAAGTAACTTGGCTAGTAGCTAGAAAGAAGAACTGTCTGAAACAAAAATCATACTAATTAAAAAAACCATTGAGAGTGGTAAGGTTATTGGTCTTTACAACATGAATTTAAAATATTTTCACAGCTGAAAAACAAGTAAAAGAAATATTACTTTACCTTGTGGTATCCTTGAATTCTACTAAGCAAACTTTTACTCTAGCAGTATATTATGCTAAAAGAAGTAGATCTGGATTAACTCTTACTGGTTCAAAATTTACCTGTTAAGCCTGTAAGATCCATAATTCCAGGAAAGTTAGCAATCGCTAAGTAAGCCCCAGCTAGAAAGTAACTTCTCACCTACTTGACAAATCAAACCATCAGTATAGCTAGGAATGACTGAATGCATATTATTTACATCACATATCGAAATTAAAATAGTATTAATCTATATGTTTTAAGTTAATGGATACTTTAGTTAACTGTTTCATTCTTTCCGTTAGCTGCTAGTAGTTATCAAACTGCGACTTTAAACCGTTTATGTTACATCAAATTTTTTTAATTTTTGTGAAAATTTGGGGTTTTGACAGACACCTATCCAAAGGAGTCTGTTGAATGAGTGTTCACTGACCCACTAGGAGGAATGAGCAGTTGTAGAAGGCTGGTTGACAAGTGGCAACAATAGCATTCACTTTCTAGCTGTTTTAGGAAGCATAATCCCTAAAATTGTGGTCATGTTCCCTGAGAGGGGGAACTGAGCTGGTGGCTCATTTAATTCCAAAACTGACCCAAAGACCTAGGTAATCTTATAAATACCATCAAATTGAGCAGGAGGCTCACTACTCATTCCATTCCAAGTGAATGTACCTTGTGACTTGCTTCAAACTGAAAATTCAGGCACACAAGGAATTTGATGAGGGGATAGCTAAAGTGGAATTGCTGAGTTAAGTCTGCTACCGAGTGTTATGTTACATCAAGTTGTTGTGTGGGTTATTATTCAGTGATCTTGTTCCCAGAGGTTCAGTGAACAGGATCGGGGGTCCTAAGCAAGTAATCTTGTCTACTTCAGGAGAAGGTTGGGTGGAACAGTCTCCATTTGGGTGTTGTCCCCTTCCACACATTATCCAGGTTCTAACTATTGTTATTTAATTGTGATTTATTTCCATGTATGTATTTTTGGAAGTAGGTTCAGTAACTATAACTCTTACATTGATAGTTTATTTTCTATGATCTGTACTTCCTATCTGAAAATTGTTTATAGATGGGTTAGCAGCTACAGAGTTATTGGAAATTAGTCTTTATTGTTCTACAAGAAGAAACCTGAAATTAATCTAAGTTTTTCTGTGAAGTTAGTCTTAGCTTAAACGTAGTTATTTCCTTCTCTTGATATTCTTAACTATAATCTCTTCTATCTCAGTTCTTCCTAATCTACTTTATTGATATTATTAGTGGTAATTCTCTATTAGTCCAAGTTTTAAAAGAACATAATATCTATTTTCAGTGAAGACTAGTGAAAAATCTTATAAAACCTATTACAAAGGTCATTATAATATATAGAACAAATTACAGAGATTTATAAGTAAGTATACATAAAACCGATAAGCCGTAATAAGGATAAAACTCTTAAAGAGTTTCGTAGCTAATTTTAGAGTTCTATTTAATTAAACTAAATAGTGTTCATTTTAAAACATATCAAGAATTTAAGTCTATACATAGTATATAGGTATATGCACAGGTTAAAGTCTTACAGAAATAACTTCAAACTGGAACCTTTAAGTAAACCACAATGTTCAGATCTAAACCCTACATTGTACTTTGTATATATATTAATATATGTTTATAGGGCCGAGTTCTAGCCTTATGATCAAACCCTAGATACAGTAGGATAAACAAAACTTTAAATATAAATAAGCTAGGTCTATAGATTGATTACATGTTAGGGTTCTTTCCATAAAAAAATTCTTTATAAAGGCGACATGGCTAGTCTCTTATAAATTTTGGAATACCAAATTGAGATTATCGACAGGCTACAGCGCTAGTTATAGGATGTAAACCGTTTTGGTATTGTCATTTGTAGTGTTTCATTTACAGATTAAAGACGCGACAACCTTAGGGCTTAATAACTTAAAATAAAATAGATTATCCTTTCTGACGTTTTGACAGAGGCCTCACAACCCAAACCATTTTCTCTAGTAGCAAAATAGTGACCTCATGGCCTAAGAACTATAAACATATATCCATTACAAGTTTACCCAAAGCTTCACGACCTACTAATTAAAGAAAACAAATAATGTAAAATCAAGATAGTTTTCATTAATACAAAGGCAACATGTGCTACATATTTTTCCATTTATAAAAACCTTAAAACTAAAATAATAAACAACATTAGCCATTGAAAGTGGCTTGATGACCTATCCCAAAAAAAGAATATGATAGGGTAAAGGCATCATGACCGCTTTACTTTTCTTTAAATACAAATAATGAAACTGTAAAAAAAATCCAGACATGATTCAAAGACTGAAAATGTGACACCCTCACGAGTCTCTACAAACCATCCAAAATCATTGCTTAAATTAAATAACAGTAATTATCTGTGATAGTGGCCTTACGCCCCTTTTCTCAAAACAAGAACGACAATTTACAGGCCTCACAACCACATTATGTATAAGAATTTCCAAAACTGTAAAAAAACGCAAAACAAGACTGATAATAAAAATAGAGAGAATCTATTGCAAATTGTACGGAGCGACAATATTATTAATAAAAAAATGAGGTTGCAATATTGCAAAAATAAACACGGCGTTATATAAATCCATCATGGGTTCTTGCAAACACCTTTACAGTATCAAAACGACAAGTAGAAGAACTGCCTTAGATACACCATAAACACAAGGTGTGAATGTGGCATAGTCGATATGACTCCACAAACCACGGTAATCCCATATGCTATTAAGCTCATGGCTTTACCAAAGAATATACACAAAGACGAAGCCCCAAAGCTATGAGGAAAAATCACAACAAGTCACAAATTTCCAACCACAGAGCCACGAAGGGCAAGGCCACAAGTCTTACCAGGATGTAAAACCCTCTTGGCTAGCATCCAACCAAAACCCTTGTCGTTGCAGAGAATCGTTGGGATATTTCCTGCACATATGATTTCAGGTTCAAAACAATGATTTATAAATTATTCCTTAACAAAAGAAAAACAATATTGCAATTTCCAGAAGGAAATGTTTACCTATCTTTGTTTTCAAAACCACCACCAAAATAACCCAGGTGTCATAGTTTTGAGGGTTTAGAGCCTCAGCAGCAAGTGGTTCGTTTGCAGATAGAGTTAACAGGTGTCGAGGGTCGAGAATCTCGACTCCTCCACCTTTTTTCTTATACAAGAAATCTAACCAGTCGAGCAGCCAGAGTCTACATATGTCAAAGGAAGAACAATGAAAACCCAAAACAAACACTTTCACCGAGGCGACGTAAACCCTAGGGTTTTTCTTTATGAATTTTGGCCGCCAGCTAGTATAACTACGACATCCACATGGCCTGCATGTGGGAACATTAAATCCACAATTCTTGCAAATCTTCTCAATCTCCTTAGTTTTCAAATTTAAATCAACCATCGTTTCATTTAGGAATCTAGGCACTTTTATATAGTTCCCTCGCGATGGTATATGACAAGGTATATAGTATGACGGGGTAACTTTAATATAAACTTTATTTTAGAACTTGGTTAGTTTATAGGTTGATCTCCAACCCTTGGTGTCCCATCTTTTTCCTAGGAGGTGGATGCTTTGTAGTTTAGGATATTGTTTTCTATAGCAAGAGAACTTAAGTATGATCTTGTACACTTGCATAAAAAGAAACATAGGTACTCGTATTAGCCTTATAGGCGAAGTAAGACATGTGGCCGTTTTTTCTTTCCTAGCTCTTAGGTAAAACCCAAAAAAACTGGAAAATGAAAACAACTTTTACGATTTTGCAAACAAAAGTAGTAATAACAACAAGATAGTATCATCTAGAATACATGACGATGTACCGTAATATTGTCGTAAAAAGAAATATGTTGATGGAAAAAATTAAACACACATCTCATGGATTGATCTTTCAGGAATATATAAAGTTACATAGAGTAAATAAAAAAAATTATTCATGAAATTTAGGGATGTTACATGTGGTATCAGAGCGAGTTTCCAAACACTGGGCCTGATTGGCTCACTTGCATACACAACCAAAAAACAAATATATTGATTATGTTTTACATTTATTTCTGCACATAAATATAAAATTTGTTTTGCAGGAAAATGGAAGGTGTTGAAGCATCTACTGAAAATGGGTCTCACCACAACAATCTAGACAACATTTATGTAGAACTAAATAATCCACCTTCAAAGTTACTACAAACAGTTAAAGAGTTAAAATATGAACTACAAATTGTAAAAATAGATAATGAAAGAATTTTGGAACTGAATCAGATTTTATTAGACAAAATATATAACAGAGGAAAATATACAAGAAATGTTTAGGAAACGTATTCTGAAACAATGTCCTACAAACATAAGGGAAAGAAAGAAAAATATTCTGATAGTGAATCTTCTTTATAAGTTAATGCAAGGTCGCACAGGGAAAGGTATAAATACACAAGTGAAAGTAGTGAAAGTGACCGTAAACCTAGAAAAAGGAAGTATAAACTTTATGATGAAATTTCTTGGGAATTTAAAAAGATAAAGCCTCCTGTGTTTAACAGAGAAGTAGAAAAAGGTGAATAAGTTGAGGCTTGGTTGTCAGGAATGAAGAAATATTTCCAGATTTATAACTATTCTGACACATGGAAAGCCCGAATGGCTATCTACAAGCTCACTGGAAAAGTCGATATCTGGTGGCAGGACATAAAAATAGTTTAAAACCTTAAGGAGAAGTATTTAACCTGGAGAGACTTTAAAAAGTAATTAAAATGAAGTTTTTATATGAAAAATACTACAAGGAAAGAGCTAAATAATTCTATGAACTAAAACTGGGTTCTGTAACACCCCAGTTTGACCCCTTGGTATTTAATTGTACATAATGTAAATATTGTACGAAAATCATGGCAAGGAGCTCAAGGCCAAGGCCCTGCCATTAATGAATGTTTTGTGGATAGGTGATCAAGGTTGATACCTATGGTGATAGTGCTAAGTCAAGCACAACAGAGATATTTTGATATATCATGTAACTATGTACAAATTAATAAAATACCACAACTAGCTATGAAATTGCAACGTGAAAGAGATGGGGGCATGATTCTACAAGGGCATAGGGTGGGGAGTTAGTAAAACCCTTGAGCCAATAGGGTGTGACCAGATGTCAATGGGGAAACCCATGAAACCCCCAGCTACCTTTTGTCCTCTGTCCTCAATCATTAATTCCTTCCAGAAGTTGGTTCAAATAGTTAATTCCTTGGGCAGAGAAAGGCATGGCAGTATGATGGATGGACTGAGAAATCCTGCAAGTATGTAGCCTAGGAGGCCACGTTCTTGCTTCTGTAGCAAGTAAACCCACATGAATGTGTGCCCAACCCATTATCAGGCTTATATCTATGCGTTGTTGTTCATTCTGGGGGTGGTTGGTTGTTGTTAATTCTGATCATGTTGTTCAGGGAAAGATCGTTCTGATCAGTTGTCTATACACAGGTTGTTTGTTCACTCGCGATAGTGCATTGTTTTGCTAGGAAAAACCGCAGAGAAGTGGTTCTGCCGTGATTCTCTCTGTTACAAAGTAATCCTGTATGGTTGTGTTTTCTTTGAGGATTACAGTGTAGCTCATCCCTATTTTGGTTTGAAGGATTAGGAATGGAGGAGGGTCAGAGTTGGATGATAAGCCTAGTAAAAGAGGAACCACATAAAAAGATCAAAGGAGTTGGTAAATCCAGCCTGCACACCCGCGTGAGCACTAGAGGGAAGGTATGGCATAAATCACTGTATAGAAAAGAAAGGAATACTTCCTTGTGTAGGGTGGGGTGGGTCGTGGAGACCAAGCTAGATCTAGTGTAGGTATCCTTAGCACTAGGGTTGAGCTCCACTAACCCAACACTTCTACCTACCTATTACCTTAACAACCTGATAAGCCCAACTGTTAGTTGGTTTGACCGAGTTCTGATGTGTGTTGGCTGTGTGTAAGCCTGTTGTTCCCTAGTCCCTTATCGAAATCATGCCCATCTTAGGGGTGGTAGTGTGTTGAGAGACTAATGAACACACTGACCTATGGTTGGGTGGAACGTTGCAGTGACATAGCTAGTTGCCGGACAACTTAATCATCAAGATAAGTATCTGTGTTACTCTATTTATGCAGTGTATTTGTTTGTGAATTCTTATGAATACTATGAATTCTTGTTGATGGACAGGTAGAGGTTTACTTGTGTATGAATGTCCTTGCAATGGCTTGTTTATTCCTTATATGTTTGTCGATGCCTGGAAAATACAAAGTACCGACAGTAAGGATTCTCCTCAATAAGCGTTCCCAGTTAGATCGTTTATCGTTTGGTGTGGGGAATCTGTCCGGTTAGCGTCCCAGCTACCATAGAATTTAATGAAGGTTTAAATCTATTTTACCGGTTGCGGCCTGGTCCACCGTCTATGTGTATTTTTATGTTTTTTATAAATGATATGCAGGTGCCTAGATTAAATGCAAATGACTAGGGAACAAAGATCTCACAATGTGATGCGTAGGTTCTTACCTCCCGTCTTATCCTCTTTGTTCCTAAATCATCGAAATCAAGAACAACTAATCTAATCTACTCTATCTAACCTATCCCCAGGGAGAAAGATTACTATTTATATGAGTAATGTATTGCACTTACTGCACAAAAATTGTTACAGGTAGCTGATAAATTCAGAATACATAAATACAGAAAAAAAGATAACATAGAGATAGCTCAATGTTGTTAAAGCATTCACTACTCATTTACTGCATAAGATTCATAACATGGAAATGAAATCATTCACAACATAGAAATAGTTCAACAGTTAGAACGATCTCACAGATTTGCATAGTAAGCCAAAACAGAAATAGTTCTTATATCCAACAATCTACACATCATGCATTTGAAACTCAGGCAACCCCTTCTCCAACAAAACTTCGGTTCTCTTTATTATAACAAGAAATAGTTCTTCTTAAAAAAAATAATTCTCATACGAGAGCTAGAAAAGTCCATCTCCTATTCGACTCTACTTATATTTATACATTGCAAAAATGACTTTTGGTCTCCCTGCCATTTGGGCTTCCTCAACTTTTGGTTACAAAAATGTTTGTCTTCTAGTACGCTCATTAATAAAATAAGATAAATACAACATATTACAATTACATTTCCATGTGTATATAAGACAGAACCACTCAAGTGGGCCCAGTCAACTCTTTGATGAACTGTTTCCACGCCATAGCATCTGAAGCAATGTTTCCAAAATCTGTTAGTTTTGAGAATCTGACCGTGACCTCATGTTTGGACAATTGAGTCTTTATATCAGCCACTCTTGGTGGGGTTACTCAGAGATGATCTTCCAAAAGGAAATTAATCATCGCAGCTTGAGCTACCATACTCTTAATCACCTTTTCATTTAAGCCTTTAATCAGTTGTATGCTAAGTTCATCTTCCTACAGTCTGTCATGCAGTTGCTTCAAGTGTTATTCATGTGATGGAAATTTTTGCAACCTTTTTTCTGAATATGTTTGGCATTTGTTGTGATTTATGAGCACCTTTTTATAGATTTCTCCACATTTTTCTGATGTCTTCTCTACTGCATCTATCAGTTTCTCAGCAGCTCTGTTACTGAAATTCATGAGATCATACTTGAGCTACAACCTTTCTGGATTCTTCACAGGTGCATTTTTAGGGGGTTCCTTATTTTCCTCCAACCATGTCATCTATCCTTGTATGATCTCTGCAATGCCATGGGTCTTGGCTTTGAATTCAGTAGCTATGACTAATATCTACTGCAATCTAGCTTCTACTTGCTTGATTTTGAAGACCTCTTCTGCGAGCTTAACCTGCACTTGATATATTTTACCTCTAAGTAGGAGAGCATGCTCTCTCAGAGGTGTAATGTCCATCTTTCGATCATTGGATTCCTTCAATAATACTTCCAAGGAACTATTTTTGGCTTCTAGTTCCGTAATTTGGACTTTATATTGCTCTGTCTGTTGATCAACTATGGATTTATGTGCTTCCATTTCTACCATTTTTCTCTCTAATTTCTACTTTCCCTATTAAGGGTCATGTTTGATAGCTTCAACGTATCTCGTTCCTCTCCTAGAATTTGGTAGTCCTGCTGAAGCTTCTCGTAGTCTGAAAGAGTGGCTTCATATTTTCTCTTTGATTCCCGACCCACTCTTTCCTCCTTCCTTAAAACCTCCTTCATCTCTGCCATTATACCCTTATACTAATCAAGGGTTTCCGTAAGCTTACTAATATTATGGGCATTTGCATGTGCAATTGCAATACCCATGTAGGCCATTTGTTTCAGGTCTTCCTCTACATCTTTTACAACCATATTCTCGATCACTGTGGCGATGTTGAGTTGGATTCCCATTTTCAAAGTCTTCTCTATTCTCCACACAATGGACTTCCTTTTGGGATAAACAACTAGATTTTCCAGGCATGCAACTTCATGTTGTTTGGATGGGGTAAATGGAACCAACCCCAATTAAACCATAGGGAGATGTCCTCCCGTAAGTATACTACCTGAAGTGGAAGGGAAGTTCTCAGTGTTGTCCCGAGCAGGATCTTGTCCCTTATTTTCATTATCTAGCTCTTCTTGATCTTTCTTCCTTTGTTCTTCTTTCACCTCTCCCTGGTTTTGTGCTTCTTGTTCTGGATTTTGAGCTTCTTGAGCTATTGATCTTTCCAACTCTACATATTCTCTTTGATATATTCTTCTTTCTTTCTATGTTCTTTTTCCTCATTTTCTCGCTGCGCTTCTTCATCTAAAAGTTTCCTTGCACCTTCTTCCAGTCTTTGTGCAGTCTCTTCCTTTGTTTTTGTTGCAGCTTCTTCCTCCTGTCCCTTTGGATCTGAATTGCTGCTTCCACTTCCAGCTATTGTGGTCTTCCTTTTAAACCACCTAATCAAAATGGTCATGTTGTAAATAGTCCTATACATTTCTTCATCCTTTTCCACATAATCGACATATTCAAAATTTACTTTGCGGAGTGCCCGATGGGCTGCAACCTTGCCTTGGGAATCATTCCGATGAAAGCTCTTTTCATCGAAATGAAATATTTCTAGTTCCTCAATGAACTCACGGGCATTCTTGACTTTAGATAACTTATAACTCCCCACATAGAAAGGTAGTGGTGGAAACACAACTTTTTTCAGATCGAACAAGTGACTTCCAAAGCCATCCAAGAAAAGCTGTCTCACAGCTTCCTTATCAACTATGTAATTTGTAGCGTATTTTGGCATCAATGAGGGTGCTTTCCCCCCCCATACATCCTCAGGTATGTGCCTTCTTCAGATAATAATTAATCCCCAAACTCCTTTATGGATTCCAAAGCACCTTGAGACAGGCACTTGCACTCCTTCAGGAAAACTTGTTGGTATAGAGGCATCAATAACTCTTCATAGATTAGCTTGTAGTGATTGTGGTATTTGTGAGCCCATAATATATAATAAGCTGCATAAATAGGGGCTTTCCCTCCCTTCCATGTGCAGTTGAGCTTCTCAAACGGGTGAAAGCAAAGTATGTAGTCAACCAAGAAAGATCCCATATAGAACTCGGATTTTCGTTGGTGCAGACCTTCTTGGGTTGCAGTAATGGAGGTAGATATGCTATTGGATACTATATCGACCTAGTTGAAAACTGTCCCTTTCATGGCTACATGGTAAATCAGTGGGATCCATCCAAACTTATAAGATCTATTGTCGGCTCTGCCGAAAATCTTATTCAGCATCAACACTACCATTATGTATGGGGTACGTAGATGAGCAGTTTCGTATTCCCCGGATTGTTTATTCCTGAAAGTCTTTCCTTCAGCTACCATCATCTTTGTTGTAGCTATGTAATCAAGTTTTAAGCCCTTTACCCAATCATTTGTCATGCTAACTTCTGACGGTGGCAGGTTGTATGCTTTTGCTATAAATGCAGGTGTGAAGGATGCAAATCCTTTATCCTCCACGTTGTCCATGATCATCCATGTTGCATCCACTTTGGGCAGAATCCATCCGATGACCTCATTGCAAGGAAAAATTTCTGGTCTAGTGGATACATTAGTGATTCCAAATCTTAGTATGTTATCATATAAATATAGGTCCTCCAACCCTGCCTCTAGAACCTTATTCTCCACAAGCATGTGGTATATTTGACTCCATTTGAATTCAGGTTCAGCCCCAGTGATTGACTTTGTATATTCATCTATTATTTCCACCCTTGGTATGGGGGAAATTTCTGCATCTGAATCATAGTCTATGATCTTGGCCTTCTTTTTTCCCTTCTTTGTCATGCTATTTGGTACAAGCTGTGACTGCAATAACAACCAAAATGTCTTAGCATTTTCATCATTAAACAAACTCATGCATTCGAAAAATAATGATTATGGCATCAAAACATTAACATGTTGGGAAAACCATTTAAGAAACAAATTTATCCATCTGTTATTTTACCATGTTCTCCTTTCCCATTAGAACAAGAAAACCACTGCAGATCAGCAGGACAAAAAATCTGGTTAACAAAACCTTGTAACACATGCGGTTTTCAGCTAGGGTAGATTCTGCGTTCTAAACAACCTAAAACCTTAACCCCCCTCTTGCCATCGGCTACGAAAATATTTAAGAGGATCGAAAAACCACAGGTAACACACAGGAGCTAAACGAAAGCGATGCCCGAGGTTTAACCACCGGGATCAACATCCCTCGGTGGGGAGATATAGTACAATAGCCAAAACCCAAAAGGTTTTCCTGAAATGAAAAACTCACAACTTCTACTACCGCACACAGGAGAGAACCAGGTCATACCTAGGCCGACGAAAATCTGGGGCCTCTGGGGATCCATCATTAGCTGCCAAGCCCGCGTGAGAAATGCCTCAGAATGAAAATGATGAAGCTCCATGGGAGCAGGTAAGGCGACCACGACAAGGTCAAAAATTAAAAGGAAAGTTGCTTAAACCTAAAATGCAAGGAGGGAGCCTTTTTAAAACCAAAACTCCCAACTACCAAACTCCTGCATGGCGTATCGAAAACTGATAGGTTGTAGTTCAATCAACCACCAATCAAAAGAAGGTAAATGGAAACCTACCTGGAAGGCGAAAAGCTCAACAATAGTCGTGGAGGAGCCGCACCACAAGAGCTCCAGATGGAGGTCTTGACCTATCACAATGTATGCCTCAAATAGGATAAAAATCATAGCTAACAGTCCTTAAACGCTCATGGTCAATCACAATAATGGTACAACCCCTTTTCATCGGCGTATATATATAGATAACAACGGGTAAAAACCACTTAAAGTGGTAGGTAAGACTTTAAAACCTCATGCACGAGGTCAAAACGTCATTAGCGCCAAAACATAGTGCATCAGATGATCAAGACTAAGTCAATTTGAAAAGAAACCCGTTAACGACGGCTCAAAGGTCACAACACGGCCACTCCTTTCGCCTCACTTCCTGGAAAGACACCTACTTTAATTCGTGGCTTCGGCAGCCGAAATGGCATCGGAAGAAAATATTGAAAGGCAACCTCCATAACAGCTTAAATATGACAATGCTCCTAATGAAGAGGGCTTGGTGAGGATCGGGCGGTCGAGAAAGAACACTTTTTAGCGTTGCGGCAGAAAATAGAAAAGTCATCCGACGTAGCGGATCACAAAAATCAGAACAAGTTCCTATACTCAACTTGTGAAAAGGCCTGCCATTGCGGACCAATCTTTGGAAAGCTTCTGATGCATCGAAAAGCAATGAGCCGCTCCGGGCCTTTTAAAAAAACATCTGCTGCAGCGGCTCGAAGAACTGAACTCATCCGGTCTTGCGGCTAGATTCTCAGAAAAAACTCTGCTACGGTGGCTCCAATAAAACAAGCTAGGCGCAATAAAAACCAACTGTTGTAGCGAATCCAATCTTGAAAAACCATCCGCCTATCGAGTTAAACATGAAGATTCATCCACTGTGTCAGATCAAAAATATTTTTCGGCCTTAGTGTAAAAACCAATTTCCTGAATCTCCCCATGAAGAAAACTGAGTCATAAATGCTGTACTTCAAAACTCAAAATGTCTAAGTAGAAAAAACTAAAACTTTAAAGGGGGGTCCTAAAAATGCAAAAAAAAATTGGGGTAATAGTTGCAACAACAACAATGTTTTATGCATTTACTTCTTCATTTGCCTTATGTTTTATGTAATGCATTTGCTAAGTTCATAAAGGCTAGAAGCCTGTTACAGAGGTCAGAATGCCTTTGACTTAGTGTTTCTGCAGCTTGGAATTCACCTGCGGAAGGCGGAAACCGGAAAAGGGAATGTTGAACAAGGCAGAAGGTGGGTTTTCTGACTTATGAGATTCTCCCGCGGAAGGTGGAAAACCAAAGAAAAGATAAGGCATATTATTTTGTTTCCGCACCTAGGGATCTGCAGCAGAAGGCAGAATGCAGGAGGAAGGAGAAAGAAGTTTTACTCAAAGTAGAATGAGGGATTTCTGACGTCTGGGATTTGCCCGCGGAAGGAGAAAGGTGAAAGGTGGAAATCATAAAGAAATTTAAGGCCGAAAGTGGGGTTTTTGACTTTCGGGATCCACTTGCGGAAGGCAGAAGGAAGAAGGTGGAAACCGGGAAAAGGCTAAGTAAAGAGTTAGTCTTCAGATTCCTGAGTTCTGCACTGGAAGGTGGAACGATGGTTGAAGGATTCTATCAAGAGTTATGTTTCCAATTTTCGATTTTCTAAGTGCGGAAGGGGAAAAGGGGAAGTGCAGAAGGTAGAAAGGCCGTGGAAAATTCCTTCGCACCTTTGAGTTATGATTTCTGAGTTTCGAAGTTCAGAAGGAAGAATGTGGAAGTGTAGAAGGTGGAAGGTGGAAGGGCCGTTAGATGGTCCTTCACACATTTAAGTTCTGATTTTCGAGTTCCAAAGTGCATAATGCAGAAAGTGGAAGTGCAGAAGGCGGAAGGAGGAAGGGTCGTTAGATGTTCCTTCGCACATTTGGGTTCCAATTTCCGATTTACGAGGTGCGGAAGGTGGAAAGAGGAAGTGCTGAATAAGGAAGGTTGAAGAGTGTTTATATGTTCTTGTGACACATTATGTTTATGATTTCCGACTTCCAAGGTCGGAAGGGCGGGAAGCGAAGTGCGGAAAGACAGGTCCAGTGCGGAAATGTTCATTTTGGTCATAGAAGGGATCTGTCAAGGGCATAACGACTGTTACAGTAATGTACACGGGTTGTTGAGCCAAAGAATGAAGTTGGAAGAGTGAGTTAACATCCATGCCCGGTGTTTGAGAAGAGAACACGTGTTCTTGAAGCAAAATTTTTAATTTATTCGCATTATTGGGTATGGGGACATTACATTATGGTATCAAAGCTGCTGGTTGCAGCACTAGGACCTACATGGGCCGTAAGAGTATCTACAAATGTGAAAGAACACCTAGGTTTTGGTTTAATAGAGATGCAGGTTGCCGCATTGGGCTTGGATGGGAAAAGTAGAATAGTTAACAGAGCTGTTGGTTAATGGTTTTGACATATTGTTAGATGCATAACAAAGAAAACTGCCATGGGCAGTGGGTAAGTGGTTTTGATTTTGAAAATTAGCTAACAAATGATGTTGTTAACACATTTTTGTAGAGTCATAGTGCAGATTGGAAGCTGTTTTTGGCGTGGCCATGAGAACCTTCGATATGCATGATGCCCAGGATCCCTATGAGCATGAGGAAGATGTTATGGGAGAAAATGTCAGAGCTAGAAATGCTAAGACAAAGTGTAATGGTAGAAGATTCTAAGAGACTCCGCCAAATTTGGCAGCGACCATGAGAAGCTTGAGGGTGGTGATGCAAAGTTACAGGGCAGATAATGAAAGGTTGGTTAGAGCTCAGGAAGAGCAGAATCATCTGAAGAAAATCATGCTGCATAGTTTGACAAATATCCAGAGGCGGATGAGCTCATACCATCAAACAATAAGTTTAGAAGGAAGTAGGAGTGACAGTAGAAGAAGGAAAAGGTCTTCTAGTGGATCATCAGACTCAGAAGGACCCACTCGAGGTTCAAGTTATTCTTCTCATAGGATCATAAGAAAGAGGCGTTACCAGAGCCGTTCGTGTGATGAATTCAGGAAGGCAAGGCCGCCTACCTTTAATGGTGTGATAAAGAATGCTCACGAAGCTGAATCTTGGCTTATTGGGATGAAGAAATATTTCCAAGTCCAAGACTTCTCTAGAAATATGATTGCTAGGGTAGCCATCTTCAATTTGACTAGAAGAGCATCCATTTGGTGGGATCACCTTAGGCATGTGAAGAAGATCAATGAAAGGAAGATCACTTGGGAACAATTCAAGAGATATTTCAATCATAATTACCTCTCTGACAGGTACTATGACGACAAGATCAAAGAATTCCATGTGCTGAAATTGGGACAACAGATCATGGAAGAGTATGCCAATAAGTTATTGGAGTTGTTGAGGTATGCCAAGTATATCAAGGATAACAAGGTGAAAATCCAACATTTCTGAGTGGATTGCCTTAGTCTTTCAAAGACAGGATTGAGTTTGATGAGCCTAGAACTCTGGAATAGGATATCAGGAAGGCTAAGTACTGCTATGATCAGAACAAAGGTAAACCTGATTACTATAAGGCTTTGAAAGATAAGAAGAATGAAAAGTATGATCAGATGAAGAAGGGTTTTAAACCTTCTAGCTTCAGGAATCAACATAAGAAACCATCACAAGCTTTGGATAACCCATCCAGAGTGATGGAAGAAACTCCAAGAAATACAAAAGAGAGCAGAGAGCCTCTCCAATGCTGGAGACGTGGAGGACCCCACACGCGCAGGAACTGTCCTCACGAGGAGGGGTATGTAAGGCCATCTTACAAGATTCGAGAAGCAGAAATAGTGGGTCAAGTCGCACTAACTATCCTTAGGATTTATGCAGCACTAGAGGACCACCAGGCAAATCATCAGTCAACCGTGGTTGAGGTTGCAGGTAAGATTGTTGAGCAGTCTGTTTCTGTTTTGATTAACCCTGGTTCCACTCACAATTATATTGCTCCTAGAGTAGTCGATATTTTTGCTTCAAGAATTCAAAGCATAGAAAATCATGGTTAGTTCAGCTAGCCACTAGAACCAAGAGAAAGGTCAATGAAGTGGTAGAAAAGTGTCCATTGGTTATGAATGGGCTAGTCACTTATGTAGATATTAATGTTCTACCACTTGGATCCTATGATGTTCCCATTGGAATGGATTGGTTGGAAGCACACAAAGTAAAGCTTGATTGTTACAACAAGAATTTTGAGTGATTGGATGAAGAAGGCAACCTAAGGGTTGTAAAAGGAATTCCAAAGGTGATTTCTATTAGGAATATTTTAGGCATGTAGCTGAAGAAGTTTTGTAGGAAAGGTTTCAAAGTGTATGCAACCCATGTGTTGGAGGCAACAAAAAATGAAACTCCTAGGTTGGAGGACTTTCAAGTGTTGCGGGAATTCATGGATGCTTTTCCTGATGAAGTTCTAGGGCTTCGTCCAAAGAGGGACATTGATTTCACAATTGAACTGTGCTAGGAGAAACACCAGTGTCTAAGACACCCTACATGATGAGTACACCAGAAATGCTAGAGTTGAAGATGCAGCTGCAAGAGTTGTTGGAGAAGAAGTACATCATGCCGAGTGTTTCCCCTTGGGGAGCACCCATGTTGTTTGTAAAGAAGAAAGATGGTACACTCAGGTTGTGTATTGATTACAGATAATTGAATAAATTCACTGTGAAGGACAAGTATTATTTTCCTAGGATTGATGACCTCTTCGATCAAATGAGAGGAGCAAAGGTGTTTCCAATATTGATATGAGGTTTGGTTACCATCAGGTAAGAATCAAGGATGAAGACATTCATAAGACAACCTTCAGAACAAGGTATGGACACTATGAGTTTGTAGTGGTACCATTTGGCTTCGCAAATGCACCAGCTACATTCTTGTGCCTTATGAATAGTGTCTTCAGTAGGTACTTGGACAAGTTTTTTCTTATCTTCCTTGATGACGTTCTTATTTATTCTAAGAATGAGGAAGAACATGAATAACATCTGAGATTGGTTTTGCAATTTCTCAGGGAGCATAAGTTGTATGCAAAGTTGAGCAAGTGTGACTTATATAAAGATAGAATTCATTATTTGTGTCACATCATCTCAGATGAGAGCATATCTATAGACCATGAAAAGATTGAGGCCATTATGAATTTGCCTACTCCAAGAAATGTGACAGATGTAAGATATTTTATGGGCCTTGCAGGATATTACAGGAGATTCATTGAGGGATTCTCCAAGGTTGCACATCCTATCACTTCCTTGCAGAGGAAGGGGATAAAGTTTGAATAGGAACCAAGGTGTGAGGAAAGCTTCCAGCAGTTGAAGCATCTTCTCACAAGTGCACCAGTTCTGAAAATTGCAGACCTAGAGAAAGATTTTGTGGTGTGTACTAATGCATGTGGACAAGGACTTGGAGGAGTTCTTATGAAAGATAACCATGTGGTGTGTTATGAGTCCAGAAAGTTGAAGGATCATGAAAAGAATTATGCCACTCATGATTTAGAACTTGCAACCATAGTACATGCTCTCAAGAGGTGGAGGCATTACTTAATGGGCTTAAAGTTTGAGTTGAGGACATACCACTACGGTCTGAAGTATTTGTTTGATCAACATACTCTAAATTCCATTCAAGCTAGATGGTTGGAGTTTTTATGCGAGTTTGATTTTGAGATCAAACACATAAAAGGGAAAGATATTAGAGTGGCTGATGCACTCAGCAGGAATGTGCATGAAATTCACTTGGAATCTCTTAGTATTTTCCAATCAGATCTGAGACAACAGATTGTTAATCATGCTGCTGAAGACGAATTCTATGTGTAGGTAAAAGACAAATTGCAACAACAAAGTCTTGAGAAGAGGTATGAGGGATATAAATTGGGAGAAGATGGGCTTCTTCTTTATAAAAAAAGAATTTATATTCCAAGTGTAGCAGATTTGAGGAGAATTGTTATGGACGAGATCCATCAAACTCTATATTCTGGTCACCCAGGGTATCAGAGGACAATTGCTACAGCCAGAAAGTAGTATTTTTGGCCAAGAATGAAAAAGGACATTGCTGAGCATATTTCAAAGTGCATGAAATTCCAGTAGGTAAAGGTTAAACATCAACACTTAGCAGGGTTATTGCAACCTTTGACAGTTCCAGAATGGAAATGGGAGGTTATTTCCATGTATTTTATTATAGGATTTCCAATGACTTGGAGACAACATGATTCCATCATGGTTGTGGTGGACAAGTTGACAAAGGCAACACATTTTATACCTGTAAAGTCTACTTATAAGACTGATGCTATTGCAGAAATATTCATGAAGGAGATTTTCATATTGCATGGATTTTCTAAGGCAATAGTCTCTGACAGAGATCCTAAGTTCACTTCCAATTTTTGGAAGGGTTTAGATATAAATGATAACTAGACTAAATTCTTACTTTTACTTATTATAAATTAGTAATAATTATCCTCATGCTATTTGTTAAGTCATAGGTGTTTGTTAGTGCCTTGCAATTGCTAGTAGTTTCTTCGGTGTCCCTATATAGGACTAACCTTTAATGACACTCGTAAACTTAAGTGCCCATCTAGGGAACATAACAGTCCTCTTCAAGTGCTTGCAGCACCAAGATGACACTCGCCATTGAACTCATGGCTACCCATTCATTCAAATCCCCTCCCTAGTGGATTCATTCCCCTTTCATTTTGTTGTGTCAAGTCTCCAGTCTCCTAAGTCTACAAAATTCACAATACAACTTAGGTATTTTACAATCATACTTACATAGTTTACAGGAGGGGACTTTGCCTTGAGATCCTCACCAGGAACTAGTACACTATTACATTTACAGTTACACAAGTATAGGGGTAAAAGTAGGGATATTACAAGCATAAAAAGTAATTCTCCCTTGTTATTAGTTATGGAACCAAAATTTGCTTTTAAGGAATACAAAAGCGACTCAAAATAATTGAGAAAAAAACCGGTCCACATCTGCGATATTGGCCTTGACAGGCTTTGTAAAAAAATATCGCTCACCACTTTTTTTTATCATAATCTCTCCCACCTAGTGGTGTGGTTTAAAATTAATAACCGAACTGAATGCAATTAAGTGCATCTCTACCAAGGATAGCAATACATGATGGAAGGGATTTGTTTTCAAATAACATATTTTTCCTAGCTGACCAAATACTCCAGCGTATCACTGTTGAGAGTTTCCATGCTAAATGTTTCCCAATGATACAGAATGACAGTGTCAAATATTTCCATTGATTCTTGAGAATGGTATTTGAACCTATGTGTATCAAGTCAATTAAGGAGTCTAGATCAATATATTTGTTTATAAGAATAAACCTCCACAAACGTGTTGTGGTGATAACATTCCACAAGTATTTGAACATGAGAGATTTTCCAAACTTATGGATATCATTTAACCCCCATCCTCCAAATTCCTTTGGCAATACAATCCTTTTCTAACTAGACAAAGGAAGTCAGTCCTTTATATTCCCCATTGCCTCACCAAAGAAAATTAAAACAATATTTTATGTTCCTTTCTAATAAGCTCTTTGAAATGTGAGATAGTATATTCCAGTAGACAAGATTATCTTCCAAAACAATCTTGACTAGAATCAAATGACCACCTCTAGACAACCATTTGTTACACCAAAAATTAATTTTCTTCTCGATTGTTCCTATCAGTCACATCCAATCCACTCTACCATAATTGTTTGGCTTAAGAGCAAAACCAAGGTAGTTCCTTCCATTTCTCAACAATTTATTCAGAAAGGGACAAATTAAGTCAAACTCCCGTTGAAGAGAAATATAAAACCATTCAAGTATAAGGATAATTTTTGTATGTTTACTTCCATTCTTGTCTCTAGGTAGTAGGAAGTTAATATATCCATATAACTCTAAATTTCATGCCTAGACACAAAGAAAAATAAGATCACATCATCCAAAAAGAGGATATGTGTGAGCTTGATAGATATACCAAACCTAAACCCTCTAATCCAACACCTATGCAACAAGTAAGAAAAGATAGGGAGATAGCGTACATCCTTGAAATAGTGATCTAGAAGGTTTAAGCAAATGTGATGCCCCTTCATTAATTAAAACAACCAATTGAGTCGAAGTGATACACCCCATGATCCATCGAACATCCGGGAGAGAGAATCCAATGTGTAAGAGTTGTAAATAAAGGTATAACCACGAAAATTGATTGTATGCTTTGAAAAAGTCTAGTTTCATGATTGTTGTAGGAGAGTTGGGAAGTTTAATTGTGTGAATTCCTTCCTATGTAGAACCAATCACCTCATGAATCTAGAGAAACCCAAATTACTCTTCTTAAATCACACAAGATAAGACTAGTCTCAATCATGCTGCTATAATCTTGGAGACAATTTTATAGACACAATTGCATAGATATATCAACATGTACTCATCAAAAGACTCCAATTAGTCCACTTTTGGGGATGAGTGTAATGAAGGTCAAATTGAGGTTGCCTCGAACCTTCACTTCAATCCTAATTTCTTTAAACAATATCAAAACATCAACACCAAGAAGATAGAAGAAAGCAAAAAAAAAACTCAATCGTCCACCCATTAGGACTTGGGCTACAATATTTTTTGAAAATGTGCATCACTAGGAGTAGAACTTCTTTAGTCACCTCCTATAAAATACCCTCATCATCCACAACATCAATTAACTTGGGAAGTTTTTTTATTAGCCACACTATATCAACAATATTGGCTAAGGATGGTTCTTGGAAAATTCTTCCAAAGTGACTAACCCCAGTGTTGTCGGGTCCTCAAAGTTGTTGACTGATTTCCCCTCCCTATCTCTCAATTCCCATATAATATTCCTATTCCCGTGTTGATTGGAAAAGTTGTAGAAATTACGAGTGTTTTGATCACTTTACTCAATCCAAGTGGCACAACAATTGATATACCACTCCATTTATTCATTTAAGAGAAATTTATTCTTCTGGCTTTCCAATTCCCTCAAAGACTTAAGGGATTCTTCATTAAGTATACACCCATCCACACCATATAGAAGATCGTCATTCTTCCTTTCGCATCCTTCCACACGTTTTAGTATGTGGGGAAAGGGATATCATTTTCTTGAGTGATTTACATATTTTAAAGTTTAAAGATGGCTTGGGTAGTGGTACAAATAATTATATTGAATTGGTATTGTTAAATCTTAACATGAAACTTTCAACTAAAAAAGGGTTACAAAGTTACATACCTTTAGAGACTCTAAGGTGGTGAGGCAATGGATGTAGGGTGTTAGTTCATTATCAATTTATATTATGAGGCCTACTATATGAATAAATTATAATTATCAAGTAAGTTGTCAACATCATATCTTTTCAACATGTATATAGAGAAAGGAATGGGGAGGTGGATGTTATCTCCATGGAAAGTTTAAAATGGTTCCTATTTAGTGGCATATTTTTCAGATTAGAGAATCTCAGATTGTTGATTGTTTTCATCAGCTCATTTTTTGATATATCTCCTATAACAATCGATATCCTTAGTTTTCGCTTGTTGTTAATGTCTTTGTGATGTCCCTATGATCAAATGAGTAGATTTTTATGCTTAGATTTTGATATGATTGAGTAGACATGGTTTATCGTGTAAACTATAGTCAAGACATAAATGTACTATTTCTAGACCTCATAAGAAAAGGTTATGGTGTATTATTTTGATTTTGATGAGGCTTGATGCTAAGAAAACTTATGTTGACATTTTTTCATTTGAGATTCCACTTAAGGAATTTTAGAATGCTCTTCAACATATATTATAGAATGCAATTTTATTTCAATATAGAGAAATTGCCTTTTTTTCCCAAGGAAACACAAAGAACATAATCAAATGAACCTTGGTGGGATTCAACATTCAGGGGAAAAGAATACAAGCTAGTAATACATGGTGACACAAAGGTATTTAATTTTTTTACAAGAAAATGTTCATATTTTTTCATTGATATATTGGATGGATGCTATTTAGAATTCTTGTGAAATTATAATAAACACTAGAAAAACTTCCCAATGACAAATAATAATATTTTTTTGGATAACCTTCATAGTCAATGGTGATGCCATTTTAGCGATAGGGTCAATATTGACATGTCACTCATTGTCAAAATATGGAGAAAGCATATGTATATAAGCATTTGACACTAACGAGTCATTATCATTCATATGGCCTTCATATCAATTAGCTACAGTGATTTGTTACTCAAAATGCCTTGAATCAAGAATTTTTCCACCAAGACACATTTTTCCTTAAAAAAATGAGTGTCTTAGATGCTTCTTGCTAGTGCAAAAGGAATGTCTCCCTTGAATATATTTACAAAAGATAAAAAAAAAATGAAAATTTTCGCAGTCTTGAGCTGGTTCATGTGATATGTACCTATCCTCCTTGGAAACCCATTACAACTATCTCAATCATCTTCTAAAGGCTATAAATTGAGACCAAGAGGTGGAGAGGACGAGAACCATCATTTGTGTACACTTCTGTTAGAGAGATCACAAGGGGTAATATTTGAGTCTTTATGACCTTCAAATATGCATACGCTTGAGACCTAAGAATCCAAAGTTTTTCTCTTTCACTTATGCATGTGGACTTGGAGTCTTGAAGATGTCTTAAGTGACCCAATATTGAAGGAACACGAAAGACGGTGATGAGAGATGCCAACAATAACATCAAGTATTATATTTGTTGTTTATTTCAAGAAAATGAAAATATTTCTTCTCCCCCCCTAAATATTGTTGTTATTCATTAGTTGTTGTTTCAATTGGTGTTTAGATGTGTGAATCAATTTGTTTTATGAATTAGTTAAAATTTAGTAATTTGTTTATATTTTCTCTTGTGTAACCATTTAGGTTTAAGGGAAACGTATTTCTCTACTACATTTGTGGGTTTTAGAATTCATATATGATTAGAAACAAGGTAGATATGGATCGTCACACAAAGGATCTCTTTGGACAACCTTGATAACTAGGCATTTCCTCTTCCTTTCACCCACTAGTTACTTGCAAATGATGAACATCTAGCTTTTTGGAAAGAGATTGTTACTATTTGAATATGATATATAATAGTTTTATCCACGACAGAATTGGTGACTCAATTGGGGATAACTCGTTAAATTCTTATCACTAAGGTTTCTTTTTGTTGTTTTCTATCCTTACTTAGGGAACCTAGTGGTCTATACTATTGAGTTTTTACTTTACTTTTTGTAGGTCACGTTGAAAGAAAAATAGAGTCTACATATATTGAAATTAAACGGTATCAAAACTTAGTATAAATATGTTCTTTTTTTATAATTTTCAACAGTAAATTTCATATTTATAAAAGTAGAAAATAAGCCTAGCAAAAGATGATAAGATAGATGATTTCTTAGGATTAAGTAGACATAATTTTAAATAATTTTAATAGTAAATTTCATATTTACTAAACCAAAAAGTAAATGAGATATTTAAGTCTTTTTAGGATGATTGAAAGGAGGTTTAGTGCCTAGAGCATAATTGGGCATGTGGAGTCATAGGGTAGAAAGTGTCAAGGGTTTTCTTTTGAAGATATGGAACTACATAACTCGGATTAAAACTTATCACTAACATATCCATTTGTCCACTTGAGACATGTCTTAAGAGGAATTTGAATTAAGAAATACCTCTTAAATTGAAATAAGGGGACATCCACCATAAAATTATCTACTTATAACCAATCCAAATTAAGGAATTAAGTATGTGAATACATTTTCTAGCAATTGATGTGAAGAGATAAGAGGAGAATCAATCACAACTAAACTCTTTGAATAAGAACAAAATTACCTATTTTATAGTCTCTTCATAAAAAAATATGGCATTGATCTTTAGCAATAAGGTCCCAAAACAAGTTCCAAAACTCCAACAAATACAATTCAAATATCCCGAGTAGTTCTTCAAACCATTAACGACAATAAAAAATGGAGTCTCTTCGATAGAGTTCTTAGGTTCAAAACCTCCAGAATAAAATAATATGTTCTCTTTCAAAACCCTAGATCTAACATAGGAATGCATAAAAAATCTTTGTATCTCAACATATAAGTCAAATAAACTATAAAATATGAGTGGCCATGCCACATGTACAAATCTCCATGCATGAGAGGTCCAAGGGGCTATAAACCTCCCTAAATATATGTGATAGAACACGTCAAATGCTCCAATGTCCTCCAAAGAGAAATTATAAAATAAGCATCCAATAATGCACCCTCCTAGCAAGGCGATAATGCAAGCCAAGAATATACAAAATGTCAAGGTTTGACCATGTCAATATATATATCAAATAATAGAATAGAGAATTCAATAGTGTGCCCTCCTAGGCACCTCCAAAAAATAAAAAATACTTCTCAAAGGCCTCCATTAAGACCAGGTCGCTCCTCTAGCTAACACTTCAAACCATGTGCATATAACAACCTCACATGGCACACGAGGACCCTCAAAGTGAGAATCCCCTCAACTAACTCCATGGCATGGTATCCAAGGCATAAAAACTCCTCTACAAGTGTGGAAACAACAAAACCCCAAAAGTGAGGAGTCAACAAGGTAAGAAGCCTCAACCCATGTGCTAAGTCAATAAAGGCTCAACCACATACAAAGAAGGGGACAATCCCATCCTCTCATGCAATAAAATAATGATATATGTGTAGGGCACCTCAACATGTGTGTCAATGGGATGAGAACTCCACTAGAAGTCGTGATCCATCTCAAAAGAACCCCAATGAAGAGTGAAAACATGCCAAATGAACTAGGGTACTCCATCAATAAGCCTCCAAGTAGGCAAAATAGGGTCAAACTATTTCCTTGGGAGTTAAATCAACCTCGACATGTGTGCACAAGGGGGGCACTCCATCTAGACCATAATGTATGTTACAATAAAGTGTTGTATTTGTCAAATAACCTCAAATGACCCAAAGCACTCACAATATCAGCATCAAACCATATCAAAATGACCACAATAACACCCAGAAAAACCATAATAAAGCTTGAGACAATGTAAAATAGGGTTCATATGCCCACTAATCCATAAGAAAATAATATCAATAACAAGGAGGTGTCAATCATTGGTAAACTAAGCCCAAAGTGCTAGGGAGCTCCACCTAGACATCATGTACCACACCGATAATGTCTACCATTTCCCATCATCTAGTTGTGATGCTCATAGAATCATAAGAAACTAACTCAACAACAATGTGTAACCATTTCCCATCATCTAGTTGCGATGCTCATAGAATCATAAGAAACTAACTATGATAACCATTTCCCATCATCTAGTTGCGATGCTCATAGAATCATAAGAAACTAACTATGTAAAGTGGCCATTTCTATTAACAACAAAACACCAAGTACATCACCACAAAAGAATCATAAGAAACTATGTAAAGTGCCATTTCTATTAACAACAAAACACCAAGTACATCACCACAAAATTGACCACATCACAATTGGAAACCCTACTAATCTCTAGGGACACAAACCAATAAATATGCACTTAGCCACTTTCCTCTAGACATATCACACCTTTAGTTTAAGGCCAGACATGCTGCAAGGGCAATGCCAAGGAAAATGCATGCATCCATAATGAGCCCATATATCTTCCAAATAATCTATCCATTTAATCAAGAAGTGCTTGTATTATGTAATTGGGTCATGATTAAAAATAAATAAATAATAATTTGTAGTTCCTCATGCAACAAGAGGGATAACACAATGAATGGTATATACTTCAAGGTATACGTCATGGTAAGTGTGGAGGCCTCATCAAGAAGTGACTATCTTGTGTAATTGGATCATGATGTTAAAATTTAGAAATAAAAAAATTGAGGGTGGATCCTCGTGCAACAAGAGGAGTAAAACAACCAAATGGAATTTACTTCATAGTCATTGTCTTGTGTAATTGGATCATGATATTAACATTTAAAAATAAAAAAAACGAGGGTGGATTCTTGTGCAACAAGAGGGGTAAACCAACCAATGGAATTTACTTTAGGATATACAATACGAGATGTCGAGCCCTGTACGATTGCAATGGAGACTTCATCCTTATGCAACACAATGGGTGACACTTAAAGGTTTACACCATGGGATGTGAAGACTTCATCCTTGTGCAACAAAAGGGGTGACACTTAAAGATCCCTGATTGCGATGGAGGCTTATATACTTCAGAGTATACATCCTAGGATGTGGAGACCTTCACCATTGTGATGGAGGTTTATTTACTTCAAAGTATACACCCTTGAATGTGGAGGCCTCATGTTATGGAGGCCTATCAAGGTATACAAACTAGGAGGTGGAGCTCTCTACACAACAAGATGTGGAAGCCTCCACATTCTACTGTGTATATAATAAGCTGCCTTTGACTACACTGTTGCTCAATGTTTATTATTCACCATGGCTAAGAACAATCTTGATCGGAGAATTTCACATCTTTTTGTGAGAACAAAGTTACAAAATGAAGGAAAAACATAACTTCAACAAATTTTTTTTCATACCAGATAATCATATCCCTTAAAAGCCCACTCTAGGTATATCCTAGAGAACACACTGAAAAATTCAGTACAAAGGCAATGAGAAATACAAAGCAATTCTTATATTTTGAGTAGACTAGATGTGAAATAGTCATGCAATTCCTACCTTCTTATTAAAGTAGATTTGAAATACTCCGAAATCATGAAACAACACACATTTACACATCTAATTGTTTTACTAACATGATAGAAGATATGCAATATTTACTTAGAAATTATGATACATCTAATTGCTTTACTAACACTCAAAAGTTATTTTGAAGATAGAAGATATTAAATATTTACTTTGAAATTATGATACAAATTGTAGTTACTTTGAGACCATAACACAAAATACACCTTTACAGATTTAGTCCCTTAAGTGATATTCAAAGTTGTTTTGAAAATAGAAGATGTGAAATATTTAAAACCATGTTCCTTAACTAATACGGGTAGATTTTAAAATATAAAATTTGCTTAAAATCAAATAGGTTAGAAGACATTAAAGCACAACATACATTTTTTTGTTTTTTAATGGAATTGAATTAAGAAAATGAAATAAAAAGGTCATTCCATACATAAGTAGGTTTTTGGGCCATTCACTAGTTTCCTTTTCTCTGATTTTGATGATGGTTACAAATATTACAATAACAATTAAAAAATAATCTTTTTATATATAAAAAGAAGTTAATAATACAAATAAAATAAACAAAACAAAATAAATAAATTACACATAAAAATTAAAAAAAAAAAAAATTCAATATTTTATAAATAAAAATAATTATATTTTTATATACCCAATTGATATAAATAATAAATACTTGCACTTCTTTCCTTTAAATACAGTTTGTTCAAACTTCTCCCGTTCAAAGAAAGAGGTTTAATGGTTCTGCCATCCAAACTGTGCGATAAATCTTTTTACAAAGTAAATCATGATGCTCAACACTTTCATTTCAACCCATAAACATCATGAAGAAAAGAAAAAACTTTTGATTGATGTGTTGAACAAGTGTATTTTTCCAATCTCTGAATCAATTTGAATAAAAATACACGTCAAACAAGGATAGAATCATTTTTCTTTTTACAAAACTCACATATGTTCTATATTTTGCACTAAGTAGTTACATGCCCAATTAAAAATATGACTTGCTAATGAGGAACAATGACTTACTAATGGAGAACTTTTTACTTGTTGCATTATACATAATTTATTTCACAATTAGCAATTTATTACGATTGCGTTGCTGAAGTTGAAACTTCTCAACTAATAACAATCATGAATTTCCTACCAGAGTAGATGTAACAAGGTTAATCAATATGCATTCTTAACTAATAGTCCTAAGCTGCAAGAAGTTTAACCATAGTCATTTTGCATAATCATAATCATCTAGCAGTATTGCATTAAATAATATATCCTAATATATAATATTGTTTGATCCTAATATATATGTTTGGGAATATTTTTTTCCACAAGCTAAAACTCCAAGTTTCAGGTTGGTTTTTCAAAGTTTTTGGTAACTTCAGAGATCCTCAAAACCCCTGAGAGTGTGGAGAAGTTATGCCCTTGAAATTTTGATTTATAAAACTATGAAGGACATCACAATTTCTGCAAAATTTCCTTCCTAAAACTGTATGAAAACACTGGTCATTTTGGATCATTTTTATCCTACTCTAATTTGGAACATCACAAATCATAAACACTTCAGAACTCTATATATCCCATACCCAAAGTATACTACAGTCAATTCAGAATTTAATTACAACAGCTTGAGTGAAAACTCGAAGGTCTGAAAATAGAAAGACACTAAGGGGCAAAATTGGAGCACCCATTTCCCATGAAATTCTAAGAAGAAGTTAATGACCTCAAAAACCAATTTCCAATTCATTCTTTATATAACATATTTTGATCAAGTAGCTGAAAGGCATCTAGTGCATCTCTGGCAGTAGTCTTCGTATTTTTCTGCTATATGTACACTTGCTTCACAAGGTCTTTTCAAAACCAAAAGCTGCTTTAGGAAGCTTTGCTCATGAGTATATTGTGAGCATCTTGGTAAAGTAAGCGTCATTGTTTGCAGCAAAGGAGCACTTCTGAAAATGCAACCTAACAAAGAAATTTCCTTCTTATCAAAATTTGAAACCTTTACCTGCACCTTCTTCAAACTTTTGAGCGAAAGGGTAAAATTTAATGCCTCCACACTTGCTGCATAGTTCTGCAAACCAAACTTTGTGTAATAAATCTCTTTATATAACAAAATCATGGACTTCATATAATAAATCTCCTTATATACCAAAATCATGGTGTTTAAACACTTACCATAGATGCATATAAGTTAAGTTAAAAGCTAGACTATTACTAACCTTAAACCATTTACTTTCTATTGAGAGTTCTTCCAGAAAGACAAAACTTCCAAGAGCTGTGAGAGAAGGCACTTGTCTTCCTAGCCCATGAAGTGAAACTTTCTTCAGTGAGTTTGTAGTAGAAAGTCCTTTAAGTACATGAAACTCTGTGGTGGACAAATGCAGAGATCCACAAGATTTAAGCTCCAACGTTGACATCCTGGGACAATCATGCAATATGATATTCACCAGCTTTGGACAATTCACTCTAAGTGAGTTTTCACACTCAATTCCTGTAAAATTCAGAGACTTAAGATTGACTGCAGAGATTTTCACATTGCTTAGCCCAGTACAGTGTTGAACTATCAAATTTTCAAGAATAGGGCAGTTTGTTACGAGATGCTCAAGTATATCATCCTTTGTATAGATAAATGACAGTGAACAGGTTATCAGGCTTCTGAAACCAAAGAAGTAAGGAGGTAGTTTTGTAAAGAAAAGCCATTGGAGCTTCAATAATGTTAAGCATTGGCAAGAAAAGAGTGAAGTTGGAACATCCAGGAAAATGCCAGTTAAGATATTGTTGAGAGCGATTTGTTTCACTCTTTTTGAAGATGCCGATTTTACCCATTTCTGAAAACATTTGTCAATGTTCCCTCTCTCTATATTACGCATGCAAACTGAAAGTTCGAAACTTTCAAGCTGAGCAGAATGAAAGAACAGGACACTATTAATCGCCCGTTTTGTTGCTTCTCCGTCATCAGCAAAACATTCGCTGGAAAATTTGAGATGGGGTAATAAAGTGCAGATGTATCGCCATCTACTGGATAACACAGAACAGCGCGTTGCATCTCTTAAAGAAAGTTTTGAGAGAATGTCTGCACAGAGTAAGTTATCAGGCAAAGCGCTCAATCTGTCACTTCCCATCGATGCAGTTCAAAGAGATATGGAACCGAATGAAAAACGTAGCAGAGGATGTGTACCTAATACCTCATGTAGAGGACCATGGAACAAGTACTGCGTGTCGCTGAACCTTCTCCCATGCCACCTCTCGGACCCACTTGCTGTGTTATCTGTTGATGTACCATCGATTTACTTGATTCATTGAACCAATGAATGAATCAATGCCTGTTTGTACAGACATTTAGAGTTTGTCATATTCAATGTACATTATACACGGAATTTTATAGAGTGCAGGATCTTTCGTTCGATGCACTGAACCAACTAATGAATCAATTCCCTGTCAGATTCTATGTACACTTAGGCTCCGGGCCTTCACCTTGTCAATTTGATAGTTTTTAAAAAATATTTTAGTATGTATGTGAGCATTTTCTTATGTTTGATGACGGTTCAGCGAAGATGGGCAAATTGGGATTTGCGCCTTGAAAGGATTGGAGATGTTGGCAGAGAGTTATTGAATGATATGATATCCCTACAGGCTATGACATTGATTTTGGCCACCATACACCGATTCAAGAAATCCACTTGATTCGGCAGCACATCCAGGATTTAAGAGGCCTTCGTACGAACCATTGCACTCAGTCTCAACTCTTTAATTACAAATTTTGCGTGCGACACTTTCCCATCTTTTATCCTGCTGCAACAACGCTTGGTAGGGATTATATACATTTCCAGTTTTTGTTGTTCATTAGGTCTGTATCAATGGCACGTGATAGACTCAGTGCTTTGCCTGATAATTTACTCTGCACTTATGTTCTTTCAAGTCTCTCGTTAAAGGATGCAACCCGTTGTTCTGTTCTATCCCGCAGATGGCGATATCTATGCACCTTATTACCCAATCTTAGATTTTCCAGCCAGTGTTTTCCCCATCAAGGACAACCAACAGAGCAAGCCATTAATGATATCCTCTTCTTTCACTCTGCCCAGCTTGAAAGCTTTGAGCTCTCAGTCTCCATGGGTGATATGGACATAGAGATCATTGACAAATGCTTTCAGAAATGGGTCAATTCTGCATGTTTAAAACGGGCGAAACAAATCATTCTAGGTAATGGCATGTTGCTGGATGTTCCAAATTCGCTCTTCTCTTGCTACTGCCTAACATTTTTGAAGCTGCAGTGGTTCATGTTAACAAAACTACCTACTTATTTTAGTGGCTTCAGTTGCCTTATAACCTGTTCTCTATCATATACATATACGAAGGATGATATAATTGAGCAGCTTGTAGCGAAATGCCATGTTCTTGAAAATCTAACGATCCAACGCTGTCCAGGGCTGAACAATTTGAAAATATCTGCACTGAATCTCAAGCATTTAGATTTAACTGGACTCGACTGTCCACAGTTGATAATGAATTGTCCCCAGCTGGTGAATTTCATAATACATGATTGTCCCAGTATGTCAAGGGTGGAGCTGAATTCTTGCGGGTTTCTGCATTTATCCACTACAGAGGTCAATGTAATTACAGGCCTCTCTGCTACAAACTTGTTGAGAAAAGCTACCCTTCATGGGTTTCGTAGGCAAGTGCGTGACCTTAATGTATTCCATGGGCATAGAAAAATTACCCTTCATTTCAGTACACAAGTGCTTTCTCTTGAAGTTCTTGGCAGGTTTTCCAATCTTGAAGAGCTTTCAATTGAAAGTGACTGGTTTAAGGTTAGTGCTTCTCATGCCTTTGGTTTTGCTATTTCCATGATTTTGTTTGGGGAGATTTTGTCATACAAAGTTTGGATGACAGACTCAGGCAGCAAGCGTGGAAGTATCCTGCTTAACCCTTCCCTTGAAAAGTCTGAAGAAGTTGTATGTAAAGGTTTCAAATTTTGACGAGGAAGAAATTGATCTGCTGGGTTGCCTTTTCAGAAGTGCTCCTTCACTGCAAACAACAACACTTACTTTACCAAGATGCTCCCAATATATTCACGAGATGTGCTTCCTGAAACAACTTCTAAGCTTGAAAAGGTCATCTGAATCAAGTGTACTTATAGCAGAAAAATATGAAGGCAGCTGTGAGAAATGCAATGGATGTTTCCTGGTTAATTGATAGAAACATGTTCCAGGAGGAAGTTTGATTCACTTTTTGTAGTTATTAAACTTAGATACTGCTAGAGTTTCATATAAATGTTTTTCTCAATTTGTATGATTATAAAAATTAATTATGTTTTTCTCAATTTATGAGGCATTTAGATATTATTTGACATTTTGAATTTGTTTGAGTGGATCTATAAGATTAACTCAAAAGTAACAAGTATACAGCAAAGATTCATTTAATGGTGGTAGTATCTTGTTATGCTTAAATGCATTTTGATTAAGATTTAAATAAGCTTCAGTTAAAGAGGAGTTATAAAAACTGGTAACAATTGGTTTTTTGTTTTTACAAATTAGTTTTTTTTTTTCATATAACTTTTGGTATCATGAAATAAAACACTAAATTGCATATTACATTTGGTGAAAACACAGATGAAAGCTCAATTTAATTCAAGTTTAAACATAAATTTAAAAAAAAAACAATGCTGTGTATGTCCAATGCATATTAAATGATGATCGGAATTTTGCCAAACTTTTGGTATCATGAAATAAAATACTAGTAAAAACATACAAGAAAGCTTGCTCTTTGAACATAAATTTGACATAAATCACTAAATTGCACATTACATTGGGTGAAAACACACATAAACGCTTGCTCTCTAAAATACAAATGAAGAAAAAAATTGTTTTTTATACTTGATGCATAGATGAGAATTTTGATGACTTTTATTATCATGAAGTAATACACTAAAAATTGCACATCACACTTTGTTAAATCACACATTAAAGCTTTTGCTCTTTCATTATGCATGTCTTGTGCTATTCATTCAGTCTTTTGAATTTAGTTGAATCACACATTAAAGTTTTTGCTCTTTCATTATGCATGCCTTTGTGCTATTCATTCATGCTTTGAATTTAGTTGATTTATGAAAAAGCAAAGCAATTCAATGCAATTTGAATTTAGTTGAATCACACATTAAAGCTTTTGCTCTTTCATTATGCATGTCTTTGTGCTATTCATTCACGCTTTGAATTTAGTTGATTTATGAAAAAGCAAAGCAATTCAATGCAATTTGAAGCAATTATTTCATACTGTTAGAAAGTTAAAATGGTGATATATTTTTATGATTGGTTTAGAAGTTAGAAATAAAATTATATAATTTTTGAAAGTTAATTTTAGAAATCTAGTTAAAAAATAATTGATTAAAAAATATAGAATTTTTTTATATTTCTATTATGTTTATAATTTTTTTATTAAAATTTTCTATTTTTATTTTTGTAAGTAAGTATTTATGAAGTTTCAAATATTTGACCTTGTGCAAGGAGTGCCTTAAGAGTAGTTCACTCATTCAGAGTCTATTCTAAGAGTGAGCTTATAAATAAAAAATGATAATCTAATATAGTAGATATGAAAAACATAAACATGCAACAATGTTGGATAGAGACACATGAATGTCAGATTACTTTGAAAAGTTTATCCAAGTGAGTAAGTTTATGAAATGTATCATAGCATTTGTTCATTTTTAAGGGATTATTTCAAAAAAACTAAATGAAATGGATAATAAGATTGTTAATTTTTAAATACACACTACATAAATTAAATTAATGAAATAAATTGTAATATATATATATATATATATATATATATATATATATATATATTGTAAATAAAAATGATTTTATCACTGACAAGTTCAAAGGTACATAGACTCCACCAGCCTGGTAGCCAACAGAAGGCCCCGCTTAGAAACCATTATAGACCACTACATTCATAGCTTCTTTCCAAAATGAGGGAGATACCCACCATGGCAGGGTTCAATCTCGACACCTAGACTCCTCCTATCTTTGAGATTATCCTGGCTAACAACATCTAAATCTACTGACATATTTAAGGACTCAAAATTACAAATCTTGGACTTGACCCTCGGCATTGTCAAGGAAAAAGACCAACATTGGGGGCGCTTGGGCTCGGCATTGGACCGGCTCCATGTTGTTGAGTCCCGTCGTCAGACCGCTTCAAACTTCGACCCTCGGACCGCCTGCTTGGACCTCCATCCCAGAACTGCTCCATCCCTAGATGGAAGAGAACGATGCCCATACGAATAGCAATTTGGTCCACCTTACGATGCATCAGCCTGCTATCGACACACTGGTCATGGAACTGCTTGGGAATCTCCCTACTCTCCACATGGTGCTCCTTCCAGGCCTAGACAAGAACGTCATCGCCTTCAGCCTTAGCCGTCGCTTCCTCCCTCATAGCCTCTGCCTTGAGGACCCACTCGGTGACCATATTCATTATGACCCAATATATCATAACCAGGCAGTCATGGGCAGAAGCCCTTCCCGCAGTGGAGCCTGGGTCAACAACCCACTCCTCCACTTCCATCCTGACCTCCTCTATCGACATCGTCTTGACCTTCTTCCATAATGTTTTTTCCATCCTTTTCGTAGCTCGACGGGCCTCGAGAGGAATACGATCTTTGAAGAACTCTGCCGCAGCCTAGGCTTGGAGCTGAGCCCGAGTTGCTCTGATCCTGCCCCTATTGGCCTCCCTCTTCCCCTTATCTCGAGCTGAGGTAGCAGCACTGCCTTCACAAGGCCTCCCAAAACCACCCCGAGGAGGAGCCATCACTTTGACCCCTTGCAAGCGTTTAACTAAAACTCTCTGGTTTTTCCCCCAGCTCTCCCTACCTCCGGTAATCTGCACACCATAAAAAACTTTCCCCTTAAGGTAGGTGACGTGCCAAGAGTCCAGACCGTTATTAATAGGATGAGATCCTCTCAGCACCTTAACGGTCCTGTACCCGTCGTCGATCTTCCTTCTCCTGAAATCATCCCTCCCTGTACTCGGCACGAGTTGGGACCTCATGCCTATCGTCATCTCTTGATCTCGATCTCTCAAAGAATTTGTCCTGTCCTCCCTTTCAGGTCGAGAGCCGTACCCAAAATTAATAGACAGAGGGTTGGCTCGAAGTAATATGTGTTGTCCTCTCATATTTTCGCTTGGAGTTGAACGAGGGCTGTAGAAGGCATCCTCCTAGCCATGTCGCCTTCATGATTATTCCTCGCCTCGGCCTCCATCCGTCCACTCACGCTGATGTCCTGATGATCCCGTTGTTGGCATTGTGGAACCCATTGAGCCGCCCCAAAAGCCTCTAGCTGTCCTATCCTTTTGACTCCATTTTCCTCGACGCCGACATTTGCCAGCAAGTCTGCCACTTCATTAGCGCTTTTGTGAACGTGGTGAAAGGACAAAGCCGGATGCGCCAGAACCATGCGACGAAGGGTCTCAAGCCTGCTCGCCAGTTGCCAACTCGACGACACCTTCTCCGCCGTTCTTTCGTTTTTCAGCTATTTCACCATTTGGATGATGACGTTTGAGTCCCCCTCCACCATAGCAAGGAGCCAACCTTCTCTGAGCATCATCCTTAGCCCCTACACTAAGCCTTCGAGCTCTTCGGCATTATTTGTGTCGAGTCCTATCGAACCATGGAAAACTTGAATAATTTCCCCCTCCGCGTTCCTGCACACACCTCTGAAACCAGCTGCCCTGGGATTACCTTTAGCTACCCCATCAAAGTTCAGGTTGAAAACCAGTTGCGGTGGAGGGGACCAGGACGAGGGGCTGGACACTTTGCAGGCCTTAGCTCTCTGACGCATCCCGCCGAGCACTCCTCCGGACAATCCCCAACCCTATGCAATTATCCATTCTTGGTCGTTGAAATCTTTGCCCTCATTCCACTCCATGCTGCGAACTGTTTCAACAAGGTTTGAGTAGAGAGTTTTCCATGTTTCTTCCGTCGAGTGGTGCTTATCCCTGAATATTCGGCCATTACACTCCTTCCAGACAACCCATAGACTTGGCCCAGAAAGCCCTACCACAGAGTGCGCAAAATGCGGGTGTTGAAAGCTTTAGGGAGCCAATCCTTCAGAGTTTGGCTCGAGTTCCCTCTACATCTATTGCTTCTTCTAAAAGCCTGAGCCCCCTTGTCCCAAAGATCCACAACGAAAGGGCAAGAATCCAGTAGATGGCTTGTGCTTTCTTCTTAGCTTTTGCACATGACACAATGAGATGGACCAAGGAGACCTCTGTGCTTCAAATTTTCTCCTGTTAGAATTCTACGATGGGCGACTAACCAACAGAAAGTTGCCATCTTTGGCCATGGGTTGGTCGTCCAAATCTTGGTCCACATTGGATTCTCCTCCTCCTGTCTTCTTATCCTGATAGCATAAGCTTCCTTTATGCTAAGCACACCTTTTTGCATATATCCTTATCGAAGAATATCCTCCTCTTCGCTATACTTAATGCATCGTTCCTGAAGTTCCGACTTGAAGGCATTAAGGTCTTCCTCATAGATCCTTTCATCCCCTCCAACATGGAAATCCCATCGTCTCTGATCATCGTGATTTCCCTCTTCCCAGTAGTGGTAAACCTTTGACCTACCTTCCATTATTCCCCTGGCACGAATATGCTGCCACCTCGGCTCGTTTCCCAGCTTAGGGAGCTGATTCCATGAGTCGTCCCAGAAATTGGCTTCCTTCCTTGCCTTGATTTCCCAGAAGTTGTGCTCTTGGATTAGTTTTAGTTCAGCAAGCGCTTTTGTCCAGATGTGAGAACCTGGAGGGTCCTCATTGAACCTTATCAGCTGAGATCTTATCTGGTCCCTTGCGTATTTTATGTGCCATATCTTGGCCCATGGCTCCTGCGAGTATTTGCACCACCTCCATCAAATTTTATCTTCTTGAACCCTCCCCATGATTTTAGGATCACGCAAGCCCAACCCTCCTTTGTCCTTCGGGGCACAAATTTTCTCCCAACTGACCAAAGAGAATTTCGCTTTGGCCTCTCTCCTTGCCCAAAGAAAATTTCGCTGGATGCTTATAATCTCCTTGATGATGGCCTTGGGGGCCGATAGAATTGAAAAAGGTAAACTAGCATAGCTTGGAGGACCGATTTTACTAGCATCAGACGATTGGGGAAGTTCAGGGGTTTTAGGACCTAGTTGGATAACCTTCCTTTAATTCAGTCAATGAGATCTTGCCATGAATCTTTTTTGATGGTTCCTTTGCCGAGAGGCACCCCCAGATACTTGGAGGGGAAGGACCCTTTGGAGAAGCCCAAAATTTGGATGATATTCCATTGAGTTATGGGAGTAGTGTTCAGGAAAAAAACCTGAGACTTCGTCGCATTGACTCCAAGATTTGATGCATTTGCAAAGATTGTTAAGCTCTTCTTGAAGGCTCGGGCTTCTTGGACTGAAGGGTGCCCCATCAGCATCATGTCATCCACGAATTGCTGGTGAGTTTGTTTTTCCATTTCTTGGTGGAGCGAGAGACCCCGAATCCCCCCCTCGCTTACTTGGGATTGGATGAGTTTGCTCATTCCTTTCGTCCGTAAGGACAAAGAGGAAAGGGGATAGCGGATCCCCTTGCCTTATCCCACGAGAAGGAGCAAAGACCTTCGTCGAGGAGCTATTTAGCATAATTGAAAAGAAAGGGGTGGTGACTAAGGCCATGACCCATTCCACCCATGCCTCATTAAAACCATACGCCTTCAACATCCTTTCCAAGAACTGCCAGCTGAGTTTGTCATAGGCCTTGGCTATGTCAATCTTGATGAGAATCCCCAGCTACCTAGTCTGTTTTAATGAGTGTAAAGTATCATGAACCGCAATGATACCATCCATGATCTGTCTACTCTCTACAAATCCAGACTGCTTGGGACTAATCAGACATGGGAGAAGGGGTTTTAGCCGATTCGCTATCACTTTGGTAATGATTTTGTAGATCACATTGCAAAGAGCTATGGGTCAGAACTTATCTGGGGAATCAACACCCTCCCCCTTTGGAATCAAAGAGAGGAAAGTGGAATTGAAGGCCTTCAAAACTCCACACTTGCATCTTGATTCTTCAACGATTGTCCAGACTTCCTCCTTAATCATATCCTAGAGAAAATGAAAGAAATTTGATGTAAAACCATCCGGACCAGGCGCCTTCCCCTGGGCCATCTGGTGCATAGCTTCTTCGAATTCTTGCATGGATATGGGGATGTTAATAGTTTCATTATCCTCCTTGGTCACCTTCCTGGGGATGATATCGGTGATCCGAGCAATGTCTTGATCTCTGTCATTATTGTCCTCATTCATGATTCCCTTGAAATAACTTGTGAGTTCCTCCTCAACCTCTCTTATAGTCTCCACCTAAGGCCCGTCCGCTTTCTTGATTTTATGGATCTTCGAGCCTAGTCTGTTGTAAACCACCGAGTTGTGAAAGAACTTGGTGTTTATTTCCCCCTCCTGAAGCCATTTGACTCGAGATTTCTATTTCCAAAATATCTCTTCTTGTCTTTCTCTAGCATCAAGATGAGAGAGTAGGTCTTTCTCCTTTTCCTTCAGCTTCATAACCCATCCTGATTCCATTCCCTTCTGTTGAATTTGGTCAATGTCCTGTAGCAATCTTTTTTTGTCTTCGAAAATATTTCCGAAGTCCTCCCTGTTCCACGTGCGGATCTTCGCCTTTAAAGCCTTGAGCTTTTGTTGGAAATTGTACATTCTCGCCCCACCCGTGTGGTCCAATTCCTGCCACCATTGTTCCACAAGGCCCTTAAAGTCCTTGTGCTCCAGCCATAACTGTTCAAATTTGAAAGGCTTGCTTAAGTTAGTATTAGATCTGTCCCATTCCACACTGATTGGCCAGTGATCCGACCCGGCATCTGGAAGAACACTCATCCTGATGCCCCCACCCCCCTGACAATGTTTTTTGTCACCAGAAATTTGTCAAGCTGGGATGCAACCAAGTGATCCCCACCCCTCATGTTATTCCACGTATACCATCCATCCCCCATTTCCATATTTGCCAAGGGACCAAGTGTCAGGATCTCCCTAAACTCCTCCTGGTATTTGTCCAAGGCCCTCCTTCCTCCCTTCTTTTCCTTAAGGGAAGTGATTAGATTGAAATCCCCACCCACGATCCAGGTCCCTTCCCGCGCCTGATTTCTCAACCATCTCAAGTGATGGATGTAGGTCTGCTTCTGGGGGAAAGCACTTGGCCCATAAGTGTTTACCAGGGTCCCCATGGCCCCGGAATCCAAAAATTTGAATGCTGACAATAAGGAGAAGTGGTTAGCCCGCCACTACGAGAGATCTATCAATACCGGGTTCCATAGGACCGCTACTCCCCCCCCCATGCCTGCCACATCAGTCGCCATAACTTTGCTACCCTTCCAAATCTTCTGCCCTATTTTCAACATTGTCTCATAACTACACTTGGTTTCCCGAAGAAATAAAACGTCTGGTTTTTCCTGCCTAAGGTTTTTATTTTCCTCGGGTGGTTGCACCCCCTAATATTCCAAGATATTATCTTCATTGGGTAACCCTACTTACTTTAGAGAAGGCCTCCCTGATAGTCGGGTACTGGCCTGATTCGATTAACTTGAATCCAATCGTCACAATCCTCTGCTTGTTTGTCTTTCGGCCTCGTTTCTAATCCTCCTCTGGGGTCTTCCTTTTGCTCCCCTTCTGTGGGTCTGTGCTGATCCTTAGATCGTGTGATGCCCTTGATTTGATGATGGCCTGTTGGAGGAGGGAAACTTTCTCCTGGGTCACATACCCATCCCCTACTTTCTCGTACTCATTTTCCATCGCATCCAGACCTAGTTCATCGAGATCCATGTCTTCCACCTCGTCTTCCTCCATCATCTCCATCTGATTGATTTTGATTGTTCCGATCGTGATCAGCTTAGTCTCCCCCTCCTATTTTTCCTTGCTATGGCCGATTCCCCCATCCCCCTCTGCCTCCAGGATCTGAAAGGGGTTAGAGCATGCTGGAGCTTTGTCGACTACCTCCTTTCTCGTTCTTTGCCCCCCACTGTTCCTTCCCCGCTTTCTGTTCTTGATTTGCGTGAATCCATCATTGGCTTGCTTCTCTTTCCCTCCCTTATCTGAGGCCGGATTCTCCTGCCCCCCTTTCGTATAGTTTCTTCCAAAATGGCCATATTTAGATCTTCCGTTCCAGGGTTGAAACGTTCATTCTAGGGGCGTAAAAACATCCTAGCCGAAAAGAAGAAATATGGTCCCCCCTCCAGGGTTCGATCCCTGTCTTCTACATTGAAGAAAATAATGGTAAAAGAGCCCTTTGCCCCCAGCCAGATATCATAATGCCCCTTGGGTTTCCAGGTCCCCTGGATCCAGCAGATCAGATCCTTCTCCTTCGACCATACCCCCACAAATTTCTCGATGAGGGATTTTTCTTTCTACATGTCCACTTTCTCCCTTATTAGCTCCGAGTGGATCTGAACAGCGGGGACAATATGAGCCCTTAGGAAGCAGTTTCCCATCCCCGGGTTTCTTCCTCCTTGCGTTCCACCGATCGATCCCCCATTATTTTTGCTTCTCTCACCCTCCACGAAGCCCTGGGCCGTCCCTTCAGCCATGGCCGCACGTGGGGGGAGGGGGGGGTAGCTGTCCCTAGTCCTGCGCAGCACCTCGGGCACTGCTCCCTCGAACACGTTCTTTAGAGTCCCCCGCGATCTCCCCCAATTTTTCTCTTTCAGCACTCCTCGATAGAAGGAGATTTGTTAGTTTTGGCAAGTAATATTTCTATATTTATAAATCAATTTGTAAAATTGTTAAATCAAAATTAAATTAATGAAATGATTTGGAATATTTGTATATTTATAGATAGTTTTGAAAAAATATTAAATTAATGTAAAATAAAAGAGAAATTATATATATATATATATAACTTTGGATATATGAGGGCGATGGAGCTCGGAGGCAGAAGGTACGAGGGTTTAGGAGAAGGACAGTTTGAAGGAAAGAAAGCACTGCGCAGTTCATGCTAGTAGTGCGAAAACATGTTTTTAGGTAAGCTTTTCGGTTTTAGGGAGGAATCGACGATACGTACTGTCAGGCAATCCTTTGTTTCAATCATGGAAAATACACGTGCTGAGCAATCATGGACGAGGTTGATTACGAACCAAAGATTGGCACACACACACACTCCATCTTCTACATGAACAAATAAATCATCTCAGGCGCAGGGATGACGTTGGGTGAGGTGCTGAAGGAGGAACAGAAGGCCTCCACACATGGACACAAAAAGCGGGCTCTGAGCGTGCTCTTAGCCCGCTTTTGTGTAATGATGAGGGATTAAAAAAAAATGTTGTGCAGCCTAGGTCGGACCAGGCCCTTTGACAACAAATAAAAAGTATGCCGCGTAAACGGTACAATTTATCGGATATTATTGGATTGACAAGAAAATTGATCAAATTCCGATTAATTTCAAATTTATAGTCAAATTATGAACATATTTTCACATACTCCCAAAAGGTTGGTTCCTGCTTAAACTTCAGGCTCAAGAAGATGGGCCGAAATTGCTTGCATAGAACTGGAAGTGGGGTCCCTCAGGGTTAATTTTGCAAAAGTGGAGAGTAGATTTTAATGCCAAAAGGGAACCTCACAATTTACAAAAGGCTAGGTAATCCTTCTAGGCCTCCCCTTGGTATTTTGGCAGGAGAATTTACTAAAGGAAATTGGGGATAAGCTCGGGAGGTTCATGAATTTTGAACCCAATTGGGAAACTAAAATTAATAGAAGGTGTGTCACAACATTGGTGGAACTGAATCTTAGAGACGGTCTGTTTGAAGACATAAAAATTGGGATGCATGGAAGTGTCTGGACGTAGAAGCTAGATTATTGGAAACTCCCCTTTGGGTGTTTCAACTGCTGAAATGTAGGTCATTTACATAAGGATTGCGATACGCAGAAAGAAGTGGCGAGGCAAAGGAAAATATGGGTCAATAAAGACCGTCCTATGCAGGGGAATAACTATGATAAGGAAGTAAGGAGGAGGTTATAAGCAGTGAAGCAAATGACAAGGCTCAACTGGTGGAGGTCAGCCCGGTTCAAGAGATTTTGGAACGTGATGAGGAAGAGGTACGCGCATCTCTGAAGGACACGTCGGTACCAGTGAACAAACAACGACAAGATTCGGAAGCTTCCATGGCGCAAGAAGGGAATGTGGAGAGAGCAAGTTCAAGAGGTAGGGTCTCTCCTGTAGCTGAGCCCTCTTTCTTTTC
This sequence comes from Pseudotsuga menziesii, assembly GCA_001517045.1. Classification (NCBI taxonomy): domain Eukaryota; kingdom Viridiplantae; phylum Streptophyta; class Pinopsida; order Pinales; family Pinaceae; genus Pseudotsuga; species Pseudotsuga menziesii. Next base: position 236,879 of record LPNX010035976.1, read on the forward strand.
TCAAGTAAAACGTCAAAATTCAAACAAACATGAGCCTTGCCAACCTTCTCCCCAAGAGGTCGAAGCTTCGTCATCTCTTATTTCTTTTTTTAAGAGAAGAGATTATGACTTGAGGTAAAAAAACAAATTGAAAGAAGAAGCATGCGTCTCTACAGGGGGTTTAGACCTTAACTCCAAAACAAAATTGCATATAGGAAGGAAATCCCTTTTATCCAAAGCACCAAAACAACATCAGAGGAAATTTCAACTCAAAATGGGCCTTTCAACCCTAATTCAAATTCCATGTCATCATGTGTTAGCTAATGGAATTGATTTAAATTTTAAATACCATATAGGTCTTAAATTTTTTTTTAATATACATTTGGGGATAGGTATCATAAAAAACTACTTTTTTTGTTTGTATTTTCGACATAACTCCCTGTGGTTTTACTCAAATTTCGATTGAGAGAGCTCGTTGGATGTGGAATTTAATTCTGAATCCAACGAGTACTCACTCTGCATACTTTTGATGTCATCATCATGTTTTTTTCAGGTATTTCTTGTTTTTGGGGTAGCGGGGTCCGTCAAAAGTATGCAGAGTGGGTACTCGTTGCTCCCCCGATCAAAATTTGAGTAAAAACACATGGGGATATGTCGAAAATACGAACAAAAAGTAGTTTTTTTCTTTTCTTCTCCAAAAATTAATAAATACTATTTTATTATTTTAACTATTATTTTATTATTTTCCTCAGGAGGCCCATTTTGAGTTGAAATTTTCTCTAATGGCAACTTTAGACATCAAGCTAGGTAAACAAAAAACCATTAACTAGGATCTTAGAGTTGAAAAAGCCCTATTAGGGGTTTTAAAATGATAATTTTCTCTCTTAATTCAAGGGGGTTTGGGGGGACCTCCAAAACAAATTCCCTCAAAAGACTGGCGGCTTTGACCAAACCATCAGTTGTACTTTTGCAAGAAACAATGATGCCAGGAGAAAAAGCAGAAGAAGTGTTAAGTGGATGCCTAAAGGATTGGAAGATGAAATCCTATGACGTTGTTGGCCATGCAAGGGGTTTAGTTACTGTGTGGAGACCATGCATAGAACTGGTTTCAACTTCCTTACTAATTCTGCAATTGAGACCGTGTTGATTAAAGATAATGAAACTGAATAGGTTTTCACGATTTTAAATATCTAAGTTCCCTACTATGACATAAAGTTGTATTGGGAGGAATTGGGAAGCAATGGAACTTTGGAGCAATCGAATGTAATAATTAGGGGAGATTTAAATATCACCCTCTCAACAAAGGAGGTATGGGGTAAAAACGTAAGAGCAGACTCATTAGGTCCATTCTTCTCCAATTTATTTGAAAAAAGTGACTAATGGATATCCAACCAATGAAATTGGAGCACACCTGGAGGAATAAGAGCAGAGGTGATTATGCGATCTCTAAAAGATTAGATCGTTTTATGATCTCTGAAATCTTGATCAATGATCAACTATTTTTCCAGTCAACCATTGAAGTTGGAGGATTGTCAAACCACAGACCTATCCTCCTATTAGTACAACAACCGAAGAAAAAGCCTCCCTCTCCTTTTAAATTTAACCCTATTTGGCTCGAAGAGGAGGATTACAAACTTCTGATAATGGGTTCATGGCAACCACTAATCACTTCTGAAGGCACCTCATATATGCAGCAATTCATCATTAACCTTGCTCGTGCAAAACAATTATCAAAGGGGTGCGACAAAAATTTCAAGGAGTCCGCCTAAAAAGATCTATCAGAGATAGAGTCTAATATTAAGGACTTGTATTCAAATTTAAAAGAAGGAATCTTTACCAATGATGAGTCGGAGTCACTTAAGAAGCTATAAAGAAAAATATCATCCCTATTGCCAAAAGAAGAACATACATGGAGATTAAAAAGCCGAGCTATTTGGTTAGAGGCTAGGGAACAATTCAAAATTCTTTCATAATTTTTATAGTCATAGAAGGAATACCAACACTATCTTAGAAGTCAGGAATGAAGCGGGAAATTTGGTAAGCTTTGTCCAAGACAAAGCAACAACGACTGTTAAACATTTTGGCTCTCTTTTTGCTGAACCCACAGGATGTCCAATAACAAAAATGCTAGAAGTGCTAGGGTTATTCCCGAGGGAAATCACTGAAAAGATGAATAAGTCTTTGAAAGAGGTTATAACTAAAGAAGAATTGGAACTAGTTCTTCGTTCTTTCCAGAAAGGAAAAAGCCCAGGGCCAGATGAATTCAATGTAAAATTCTACCTGGGCTTTTATGATCATTTCAAGGATGATCTGTTGAAAGTAGTGAATGAATCCCAAAGGTCAAGGAAAGTTCTTGGTTCCTTAAATTCTACCTTCATTACTCTGATCCCTAAGAAGAACAAAAGTGACTCTTTTGATGATATTAGACCAATATCATGCTGCAATTTGATATACAAGTTAATAGCCAAAATAATTGCTCGGAGGCTTAAACCTATGTTAAGTGAAATTATAACGGACGATCAATTTGGATTCTTGTTTGACAGAAAAATTCATGACGCAATATCATTTGCTCAAGAAGCCTTCCACTCAATAAAAAAAGAGAAATAGAAAGGAATTTGCTCTTAAATTGGACCTCTCAAAAGCGTATGATAGAGTCAGTTGGACCTTTTTGAAGCTTGTTGCTGGTTCAGATTGGAATGGCAATTGACGTAGTGGATTGGATTACGCACTGTATCCAATCCACCTCCTATGCAGTAATGATAAATGGCTCCCCTTCATCTTTTTTTAGACCGCCAAGAGGGATAAGGAAGGGTTGTCCTCTCTCCCCGTTCCTCGTTTTACTAATTGCGGACACTTGAAGCAATTTGATCCAAAATGAAAATCTTGCTAAAATAATTGAAGGTGTGCAAGTTACGGACTCCGTGGAAATAACACACACTCTTTTCATCGATGATGTGCTCATGTCTGGGAACGGTAGTACATTAGCAAACTTAAAATCCTATGGTTCTTTGTTAAGCTTGTACGAAAAGGCAACAGGGATGAGGATAAACCCAGATAAATCGGTCATAGCATACAACGAGTTCTCTAAAGAACTAATTTATTCAGTAAAGGCGACCCTTCCTTATTCTATGACCAAATTGGCAGATGGAGTTAAATACTTGGGCTTTATTCTAAAACCAAATTTCTACGCCTTTCAAGATTGACTATGGCTCTATACAAAGGTGGAGAAACGCATCTAATTATGGGAAAATAGATTCCTCTCAAGAGGAGGGAGACTGGTTCTCCTAAAAGTGGTAATTCAGAGCATTCCAGTATATTGGGCATCCATCGCCTATATCCCTAAAGGAATTCTAGAAAAAATAAGGAAAAAATTCTTTTCATTCCTTTGGACGACTAGTAAGCATACACAAGGCATCCCTTTATCGAAATTGAAATATTTAACTCTTCCTAAATCCTTGGGTGGTTGGGGCATAAAAAACCTATAACTATTATGTAAAGCCTTGGCTGCCAAAAATCTTTGGAGGTTAACGAAGAGACCAAATTCATTGTGGGGTAGAGTTCTGAGATCCAAATACTACAATAACTCCACTATTGAAGAATGGTTCCAAAACCCCAACAAATCATTCAAAAATGGGTCAATAGGATGGAAAGCTTTGGTGTTGGATTTTCCCCTGATAGGGACTTGGATAGCGTGGCAGGTTGGGGATGGAAGAAAGTTAGGATAGGCACGGATCCATGGTTGGGAGTGGGTGAAAATTATAAACTATCAGAGGAGTTGAAAATCAAATTGAAACAACAGAAGGTGGTTATGCTGTCCGATGCTCAAGCTCAAATCCCACAGCTAAGAGGAAGCGGAGGATGGAAATCCTTTCATGACTAGATGTTGTCAGAAGCCTTAGCAAGGGAATGGAATGATTACGTGGACAACTTGGTAGATAATTTCATCCATCTGGACGACGGGGAAGCATACCAACTAATTTGGACAAAGAATGGAGTAAATGGAGACTTTACTGCAAAACTAGGCTACGAAGTAGTTATCCAAGAAACATTCCAGGGAGAGGAAAAATGGTGGTGGAAGCCATTATGGAAAATTCACGGCCCATTGAAAACAATCCTGACTCTATGGCTGACTCTCAATGACAAACTTTCAACGTGGGAAAACATAAAGAAAAAAGGGTTTCAGGGGCCCAACATTTGTGCACTTTGTCTTGCAAATGAGGAAACCTCCTCTCACTTCTTTACTTTGTGTCCCTATGCAGGAGAAGTATGGGACATGACTTCTCAAAAATTGATCAACTCCAGAATTGCGCAAAGAGATGCAACACTGGAACTCTGGACCCAGAAATGGTGGAGAACAGAGGGGGTACATAATTATGACGCCTTCCCCGCTCTCTTTGTTTACACAATTTGGGAAGCATGCACCAAAGCTATTTTCAATAACACAAGAGTCCCCATAGGTATTGCTTCTGTTATTTTGTTATAGAAGACTCAGGAGCACAAGATAGAAGACAAATTCAGAAAGATCAGAGAAATTAAAGATCCAATTATCAACAAAAAAGAACCATGGGCATATTTTGATGGAACGAGTCAGGGATCTCATCCTCTTGGTGGAGCAAGCAGAGTATTACACTTAACATAAGGAGTTAAGCTATGCATCAATTTTGCACTAGGGAGAGCATCAAATAACAAGCCTGAGTTAGCAACTCTATGAGCGGTTCTCAAAACTGCTCAAAGGAAAAATGATAGGAGAATCCATATTTATGGAGACTCCAAGATGGTAATCGATTGGGCAAAAGGAAGCTCCCAGATTAATGCGCCCCAGTTACAATCAATTCTAAAAGAAATCCTTCACATCCAGAGTTCCTTTGAAGCAATATCCTTCCCTCATATCTATAGAGAAATCAATACAGAAGCAGATTACCTATCCAAGATGGCTTTGGAATTCCACCATGGTATTATAGAAGTCGAGGAGTTTGGAAATGGCTAGGTGCAGGGCTGCTTCATTTTGGTTTAAAACACAGATTCACAATGGTTTTTGTCCAAAGAAACTATGTGTTTATATGGAAGAATGACTTGTGAAGGATCCTGTCGAATGTTCTGAGCACAACGGACATGATGAAGGAACTCAAAAATATTCGTTTTGGGACAAGGCAGAGAGCCACAAGAATGTTATTTTTTGACGAAATGTAAGATACGGTTTCAAAAGCCATGAAGGAAAAAGCTTCGAGCAAGCATGAGAAACATAGATACGCATGTAAAATGCAAACTGTAATTTGGAACTTGGTTTTATGATGTAAGTCGTTTAGGCAGAAACTTGACTGAATGAGCTATGATGATGCAAGAATTTGTACACTTACTATGTTAATGGAAGTCCTACAAGAAGTGAGTAAGTTAATGGAAGTCCTACAAGAAGAGTTCAAGATCACTCTTTATCTAGAGTGATAGATATTTTCCATTTAGAATATATATATAATTTAATTTAGAAATTTAGAAATATTTAATTACAAAAATAAAAGTTTTTTTTTCAATATGAAAAAAATCACATTATAAAGAATATTATTCAAACATTAGAACTTTAAAGTACTTTTTCGTAATGAAAATTAATGTCTTTCAAGAACCGTTTTTCCTAACGAAAATTAATCTCTTTCAAGAACCGTGAAGTTTTCATGAATATAAATCTAATTGATCATGGATATAACTTGGAGTAAAATATAATTTATGATAAGAGGCAAATATATCATTCAAGAGATGTTGTTGGCTTTTGCTATATTAAACTTAGCGGGTTTCATTTTTTTATTACAATATATTATAAAATCGATTTTCATTCCAATCAAATATTTTATTATTTTAAATATAAAAGTTAATTTAAATTTAAATATAATTTATGGAATGATATACAGTTAACTCAATAAAATGTGGTTTTTATTTACAATCAAATCACCACACATTAAATAATATATGCACACGCTTACAAAATTCAACGAAACTTGGTCACTTATAATTAAACGATCATGCTAGATTGATACAATATAATTGTACTGACAAAGTCAAGATTTTAAATTCAATAAAATATTTTATTTATAAGAGATTGTTTAGATTTACATATTATATATATGTCATAAATTTTAAATTAACGAAGTAAAAGTTGGTTCTGGTTTACATTAACTGCTGTATGCACATTTTTTTGAAAAACTACTATATGCACATACTTGCAACTTAAAAAAAACTTGGTTTTAGTCTAGAATTAAATGAATTATGTAAATATTGATATATTTATTCAGTTATCCGATTTCTAAATAAACAAAACATTTAATAATATTTGAAAACATTATAATTAAACAAAATATGTGTAACAAACTTTAAAACTATTTTTAGATATTTAACCCTGAGTTTACTAGCATGCAAAAGATTGAAAAGATTCTCGACTGGTAAGGGTTTATAGGTCATAATTTCGACTATTCTTGTTCTCTGTTTTGTTTCTTTCTTTTCTTTTTAATAAAATGAACTTCCAGAATTAAATAACCTTACCTAGGGCTTAACCATAAATTAACTATCTAAAATTAGGGATAACTTTACAATTGGAAACCCTAGTTGTATTCAAGTTAAAAACCATTCATCGGTTGATAAAAGTAAACAAGGATGCTTCACTAATACAAAATATCATAGTTAATAATAACACATGCAGTCTTAAATAACTACTAAGTTAACCTTGTTCATTAACACATTAATTACAGATTAAATAATGTGCTTTCATGCAACAATTCATAAAATAAACAAACCTAGAATTTCAAGTTTTAGAACATATCTGGTAAATTGTAGTTGTAAAAGGTCACACCACCATGTCATAGAAACTATTCAACAAATCCTCTTGCTTAGCTTCTCCCCCTTGCCCAAACTCTTGGGTTAAAATTAGTTCTTCCATAGCCTCAAGTTACCACCAATATCGGTAAGAATCAGTTATCCCAGAACCTAGCACATACACATTCTTCAGTGGTGATTCTGAACAAAGGCTAACATCCTATCAGATGTTCACTGACAGCTTTGTAACATCACAAGGGTTAACTAAGAGCCTACACTCCAAAGAGTGATATCTGGAAGCTCTCATAAAAATTCCCTCTAGAAGAATAAAAAGATAATCCCCCTTCTTGTCTTGCCTAGGACTTTTTATAACAAATAAGTGATTCTCTAAAATACTAGCCACTGTATACATGGAGAATGTTGTGGGTTTTAGTAACTATTTTTACACCCAAGTTTCTGTCAATTATTGTGCAACTTTAAATTCACTTATCTTTTCCAAAATAAATAACAATTGTAATAACAAAAAGTAATTAAGTTGTATTACAATCCTCCCTCTCTAAAAACTTTGCACCGTCCTCGATGCTTAATCAGTATCAACTATTACTGTCATTAAAATATAAAAATAAAGAAGGAAAATTTTGTCTCATAATTTCCTCTTTTTCCCAAGTAGCTTCCTCCTTAGAGTAATGTTTCCATTGCACTTTCACTTGTACAATGATTTGCTTCCGTAGCTGAATTTCCCTTCTGTCAAGGATGCACATTGGTTCCATGTGGCAATCTCCCTCAGGTTCCACCTGTACATTATCCCAATTAATTATATGAGATTGGTCAGCAACATATTTTTTTAACAAAGAAATATGGAAAACATCATGAATTCTTAAATTGGGAGGTAAGGCCAATTGATAAGCTATTGGCCCTATTCTAGCCAATAACTTTAGCTGTGCCCTATTCTAGCCAATAATTTATATTCTTTAGCTGTGTGTTTTTTGTTTGCATAACTTTTCTATCTATCTTGAGTTTTTTTTCAAGTTTTGCTTGATTTGGTGTACCATTTCCTCCATTTGAGCCAACATGTTTGGTCCTAAAATCAATCTATCCTCCAAGTTGCCCCAACTCAAAGGTATTTTACATCTCCTTCCATATAGCGCTTCAGATGGGCTCATTCTTAAAGATGCTTGATAGTTATTGTTATATGTAGATTCTACCAGATGGATATAATCCTCCCACTTACCTGGTTGGTTCATTACATACATTCTCAACATATCCTCCAGAACCTGATTAACTCTTTCAGTTTCACCATGAGTTTGAGGGTGATAAGCTGTGCTAAAGTTCAATTTTGTATCCATACATTTAAATAGTGACATCCAAAATCTGGAAGTAAATTTAGCATCACGATCTGTGATCACTATTTTAGGTATACCATGCAGTCTGAAAATTTTTCTCATAAATATATCATCTATATTGACAACTTTGTAGGTTGACTTTACGGGTATGAAATGAGCTTCTTTACTTAGTTTATCCACCACCACCATAATAGAATCATTGTGTTTCTTTGACCTCGGTAATCCTATGATGAAATCCATAGTAATAGTTTCCCATTTCCACTCAGGTATAGGTATGGGTTGTAATAACCCCACTGGATGTTTATGGATAGCCTTCACCTGTTGACAAGTAAAACACCGAGCCACATAATCTGCCGCTTCCTTTTTCATATTTGGCCAATAATTTTTTTTTTAATGTTGTTATAAATTTCTGATACCCAGGGTGTCCTACATACAGGTTATCATGCATTTCTTAAAAATGACCTACTTCACACTGTACTGATTAGGCACAAAAATTTTGTTTTCAAAACGTAAAAACCCTTCTGCATCAATCTAATATATTTTCTCATTTGTTCCTACATTTTCCATCCATTTTACATACTGTTCATCATGAGTTGATGCTTCTCTTAACAACAACACTGAATGCAGTCAATGTTGTTGTTGACTTAATGCATTTACTACAATGTTCTCCTTTCCTTTTATTTGTTTAATTTCAAAGTCATATTTGCTAAAAAATTCAAGCCACTTGGCTTGACGAGTATTTAATGTTTATTATCGAATAATTATTTTAACCCAACATTATTTGTTAATAACATAAATTTATTTTTGATTAAATAATGCCGCTGAATTTTAAGGGCATGAATAATAGCTGCCAACTCCAAATCATGCACCAAATAATTTTTCTCGTGTTCCTTCAACTTCCACGACTCATAACAAATTACATGTTCCTCCTGAGTTAGAACTCCACCTAATCCCTCTTTGCTTGCATCAATTCATACTACAAAATATTTACTTCGATCAACAACTTTTAGTACAAGTGTAGTAGTCAATACATGTTTTAGTCTATCAAAGTTGTCCCGACATCGTTGGTTCCACAAAAATCTAACATTTTTCTTTTGTAAGGTGGTTATTTAATAGGCTATTTTGGAAATTTTTTCTATAAATCTGCAGTAATAACCTCTTAATCTCATAAAAGATTTGATGTCATGAAAATATTTTGGCACAAGCCACTCTAATATAGCCTTGATATTTACCGGATCAACTGGTATTCCTCTTTCTGAAATGACATGCCCCAAGTACTGTACTTCTTTTTTATAAAAATCACATTTACTTAATTTAGCATATAGTTGATGTTCCCTTAGGGTTTCCAAAAAATTCCTTAAATTCCCTTCATGCTCTTCTTCATTTTTAGAATATACTAGAATATCATCAATAAATACCAGTACAAATTTATCCAAAAATTTACTCAGGACATTATTCATCATATTCATAAATGTTGCTGAGGCGTTTGTTAAGCCAAATGGCATTACCAAAAACTCATAATGTCCGTACCTAGTTCGAAATGCAGTCTTATGAATGTCCTCATCTTTCACGCGAACTTGATGATAACCCGATCGAAGATCAATTTTTGAAAATATTTTTGCCCCACCAACATGATCAAATGGGTCATCTATTTTAGGTAATGGATTATTTTTTTTGACTGTCATTTTATTCAATTGTCGATAATCTATGCACATTCTAAAAAGTTCCATCCTTCTTTTTTACAAACAACATAGGTGCTCCCCATGGCGAAACACTAGGGCATATATAACCTTTATCTAACAGTTCATGTATTTGCATTCTTAACTCTGTTAAATCTGGGGTAGTCATTCGGTAAGGAGCTCGTGATATAGGTGTTGATATCGGCATTAAATCTATAATAAAATATAAATCTCATTTAGGTGGTAACCCATGTATCTCTTCTGGAAATATATCCTGAAATTCCTTCAAAATAGGGAATTGGTCCAAAAGATTTTCAGAGGGTTTTGTTTCCATTTCGTTAAACTTGACAGCATACAATTGACAACCTTTCCTAAAACATTTTTTCATTTGAACTGGAGAAATTTGTCGGGTGGTTATAGGTCTGTAAATTCCTTTTACTGTGTTCCTTTTACCTTCCTCATCCACATAATCAAAACTTTTATGCAAGCAATCAATAATGGCTTTATGAGTTTCTAACCAGTCCATACCTATCAAAATATGATATGACCCTAATGGAAGTATGTTCAAATTTACTATAGTATTCAATCCATTGAAACTGATTCTGTAATCCTTAACTATTTCTGTAACTTTTCTTTTCACCCCAGTCAATAATTGTATCAACCATGCATTGTTTTGCTTTTCTTTACTTAATTTACACTTTTCAAGTACTCTTGGTGCAATGTAACTCAAACTAGTCCAGAATCAATAAGTATAGAGACATAAATATTTGAAAATTTACCTTCTACTTCCATCATTGTAGATTGATGGTCCACTTTCTTGATTTACAAAGCAACATTGATTATGGGTATCATTAACTGGAGAAGCTTCCTGTATCATGTTTATAGGAGCCATTTTTATATTGGGATTGTGAGGACGGTTCCTATATAAATGGGGTCCATTAAAACTCCAAAATTTAACCTCCTTAGTGGTGTTATTCCATCCCCCATTAGATGTGTTGCTACCCTTTACTCCACTACCAATATTTCCCCCCTGCTTACTGTAATTATTATCCGTCTGAATTTCTGTTCCTTTCCTAAAAGATGACGGTTTTGAACCCCTTTTTACGTTGGTCTAATTTTTCATTCTTCTTATTCTGCCAGGTCTTTGTTATTTCTGATCTCTGTTTAAACAAATGATAACACAACTTTGCTTTTCTAATTGCTTATGTTGATGTAATTGTGACTTCAGAATGTATTCACTTGTATTTCTTATGTATTGTACCCCGATGTTTATTCTGGGATGTGTCTGTAATATACTTGAGTCATGCCATGCCCCGATGTTCCGATCAGGAAGTTTCTATAATATAAAAGTCATGTCAAGTCATTGTGGGTAACCCTCCTATTGGTCAAGGGTTAAAGTCCCCACAGTTATGGGGCCCTAGGGTTATTAGACTATCCTAGTGAAGTCGACCCTAGGTGAGTCATTGTAAGATGGGGCAATAGTCCCCACCATTGTATTAAGGGTAACCCTCCTTGTTGGTTGAAGGAGGCAAAGTCCCCACAAGTTGTGGGGCACTAGGGTTATTAGACACTCCTAGAGATGTCGGCTCTAGTAAGTAATTGTTAAGTGAGGTCGACATGTTGGAGTGCACTTCAAGTGAATGAAAGAATATAAATAGAGAGTGAGCCTCTCTATTTATAACACACACTCACTCATTGGGGCGCATGAGTGAGAGAGGAGAAGCTCTCTCAGTGAGAGAGAGAGCGAGACAGAAGCTGTGGAGATCATCTTTATGTTTTCGGGTTTTACTGCTGCCATTGAAGCTCATTCTATCTTTGAGGAAGTTGTGGGGTTTTCTCCTTTATGGTTTCCTCGAGGAAAATTCTTTGTGTATCTTGTCTCTTATGTTTTATTGCTGTGCATGCTATTCTCTCAGTTAAAGATCCTAAGATCATAATGCTAGCTTAGAATGATAAAAATCTAACATGGTATCAGAGCTAACCTGAGAAGAAGACATTGTGCAGCTACAGAAGCTAGGGATCCCTACTTTTTGGGTCTCTCTCGACAATCCATCGGCAAAAGTATGCTAGGATGACTCTCCATTGAAGGGCACATCTTTCTGTCGAAGCGGAATTCGATTCCGAGCATTTCAGTTTTGGTGCGGGAAATTAGGGCTTCTTGTAGAAGAGGAATTTTTGAGTGAGCCCAGCATAGGATTTCTCTCCTCATCAAAATTGAAGTTTAGAGACTTGGATCAATATTTTTCGTTGGGTGAAACTTCAGGAAAGTCAAACCCTATTTTGACCCTGAGCTAGAAACACCTTAAATACTGAAACTGCTAAGTTTTGGTACATTCGCTCTATCCTACGATTGGAAACGGCTCAGGAGCAGAAAATTTCCAAGGCGGAAGATAAAATATTGATTTACACTGTGTCCAAAATTCAGCCTCATATTTTCTATATTCTGGGAGATATGATCCCTCCACGTTAGGGTTCCAGCCTCTTCCAGAATTCATCCCTAAACAAGACACCTGGGGATAATTGCTATATCTTGGGCTACAGAGGTCCAAATGAGATTTATGAAGATGTTTCAGAAAATGAATGGAATTTAATTTCTGTGGTCTAAGATTCATACTCAGAAGATGAACCAGTGATGCATGGCCGTCCGTACAACTTCACAGTTCTGAACAGTCTTGTAACAGGTCACCTTGGGAAAACAATGATAAGTCCCAATTGGTGAAACCAATTATGATGAAACCTATGGTGTTGGATCAAGGACATGTGAGGCTACCTTAGTGTGATGTTTTAGACATAGAGGAGCAATAATTTTAGAGATACTGCAGAAACAATAACAGGAATTTCTGTAGGAGAAATTGGAAAACTAGGGCTTCCTGTTCTGGGAGCTTCCCTCCACTGTTTTCAGAAGAGGAGTACATTGGACAGCTCCATTTGAAGAGATCTATCTTTCTATCCAATCATATCTAAAAGATTCCAAGTTTTTAAAATTGGGGTTTCTCTGACAAACCCTAGATCAGCCAGCTCCGGAACCAGGACGAACGTCTCAAATCGGTAAGATCTAAGCTTTTGCTATTTTCATTTGAGGTTCTCATTTCAAAGTGATCTATCTCATCAGATTGATAATAAGCTTGGTGAAGTTGATAACTTCCAAGCATAGAAGCATATGATCTCCTTGAAGAAAATGAATTAGACACCTACACAAGTAGAGAGGTTCACAGTTCCAGAGGGAGATGAGGCTAGAAGCTTTACACAAGAAGAACTTGGTCAAGGCCAAGAATATCATTGTTGATTCAATCACGGATCAAATTGTACCACAAGTGTCTTTCCTAAAGACACCAAAGATGTTTGATTCCTTGACCAAGCTATTTGAAGGGAAGAACATAAATCGGAATATGACCTTAAGAAAACAGTTGAAGAATGTGAAGATCCAGAATGCAGAGACCATACAGTCATACTTTACGAGGGTCTCTCAAATTAGAGAACAACTTGAAGCGGTAGAAGACGAAGTGGTGATAACCATCTTGAATGACCTCCCAGGATCATGAGAAGAATGTGTGCTAGAAGGAAGTGATTACTTTCAGCAGAATCTGGGAAGAGCACACACCAGAAGAAGCTCAACTAATAATAAGAGAAAAGAAGGGGAGCAACTGAAGATCAAGCTCTCACTATCCAAAGAAGATCTCTCAATCGATGAGGAATATGAAGATCTCAACTCTTGAAGAACCTCTTATCCATCTTATCATTTGGATAAGAAATGATGCTATGATGAATGAAGAAGATGATGAAGCTGAAGGCTCAAGAAGGAGTCTACCCACAAAACAAATAAAGATAAGTATTCAATTGTCATTTGATGATATTGTTTTGTTATGCATTTGTTTATATTAAGTTGATGTGTTATGCATGATAGGATGTTTGCATTAATGACAATATACTACTAATATGCATGTGATGGGTAAGTATCTCATGGTGCTATACAACTCTCCATTGCTACTTATCTAGAATGAAACCTTTTTGCTGACATATTGGATTAGTGCACAATTTCAATGTTGTCCTGGTAGAGATGGAAGGCATCTAGAAAGTTTCAATGAGATATGGATGAATGTTGTATTGGCTAAAGTAGTTGCATGATCATATATTTATGCATAAGAACTTGCTAGTATGAATATTCCTTATGAAATGTTTCTAACCATACAAATGAATTTGACTTGTAGGAAAGATCGCGTGCATAATCGCCTACAAGCAAAGAAGGATAAGACTTGTTCCAAAGAACAAGTGACGACAATTCAAGATGAAGAATAAATATGACGAATGCAACGACATCATTAATAAAGAACCTTCCAGCTATGAAGAAGTAACCAAGAAGAAAGGGAAGACCAGTTCAAGAGGAATGATGTCTAGGATGCAGTATCGATACATGAAGAGAAGTTCGTAGTTCCATCATGCAGTGGATGGAAACATTGTGGGATACAAGGAAAGATTCGTAGCACGAGGCATAGACTACGAAGAGACATTTGCAGCCACTGGAAGTGAAGTCACATGACATATCATGTGTGCAAATGAAAGAAGGCCTTGTACGAGTTCAGAAGACACCCATGGGATAACACATACATGATGAGCTTTATGAAGATTTGAACCTTTGCTACAAGGTTGATAGAGGATGACAAGCTCACAGATGGGTGTGAGAAGAAATTTTGAAAAAGTTCAAGATAGTGGATCTTTATATCCAATGATCCTAGATGGATACTACTTGTCACTCCGGTATAGAATGTTTTAGTGCATAGAGTACAAAAGATAGAGGGAGAATGATGCTCTACTTTAGAGGGACTGACTACAAAAGATCCCGAGGTTCGACATGGTATGACAGGATGGACAGATTACTGATGACTCTAGGCTTTACTGAGAGTAAAAGCAGATTCTAACCTTTGCTTCAAGGTTGAAGGTGGAAGACCAGTGATGCTCCTATTATGTGTCGATGCACTATTTTCTAGGCATGGAGGTGTGGACAAAGGAAGTATGCAGTAGAGATCCTGAAGAGGTTCAGGATGATGGACTGCATGACCACACCTATGGCATCGAACCTGAAGCTATTGAGTGTTGCTTCATCAGAGACAGTTGATGCTACGATGTATTGTCAGATGATTGGTTCCTTGATGTACCTGATGAATACGAGACCAGATATTTGCTTTGCTGTGAACACATTGAGACATGTTCACCTGATGGTTGCAAAGCATGTAGTAAGGTACTTGAAGGGTACAATTGATTATGGTCTCAAGTATGAGGTGAATCAAAAGATTATGTGGATTCGTATTGGGCAGGCAGTGCCATTGATAGGAAGAGCACTTCGAGTTGCTACTTCAGTATGGGATCAAGTGTGATCTCTCGGTTTGGTAGGATGGAGTCCTACATGGCGCTGAGTACAGCTGAGGAAAAATATGTTGCCACTTGCTTTTTGGGAGTTAGTATGTTTCTTTTGAAAACTACTATTTGATTTGGTTGATCTGACTTGCATTTGTTGTATGATGCAGAGAGGAGCAGTGATCCAGATCAAGATCTCTTGAAAGAAGGATTTCTAGCATAGCTGATGAGACAGGTTGCCCTCGGATGTAATTGGTCCTGGTGAAGCTTGAAGGTCATCCTTGGATGTAATCAGCCCTGACGTGATTCTATGCTAGAAATGGCCAAAGTGAAGCTTGAGTACTTCAGGGAGAAGCTTGGTGTTCTCGAGACCGAGGTTCCCTCTAAGGGGAAATGATGAGACCTAGAGACATTCTGACATGGGAGAGGATTAAGTTGATTCCATGGTCAGATGTAAGGGCTAAGCCATTCTGTCATGGTTAGAGGATTTAGGTTCCTTCCATGTCAGATATGAGTTCTATTGCCATTATGGGAATGGAGGTTCTTGGTCAG
Source organism: Pseudotsuga menziesii (assembly GCA_001517045.1). Lineage (NCBI taxonomy): Eukaryota > Viridiplantae > Streptophyta > Pinopsida > Pinales > Pinaceae > Pseudotsuga > Pseudotsuga menziesii. The sequence continues at coordinate 252,582 of LPNX010035976.1, forward strand.
TTACTAGGAAAACTTAGTCTAGGACTGAGAAGCCATTCTGATGTGAGAGAGGGATGTGTTCCCACTTGATTAGATTTAAGGGCTGAACCATTCTATCATGGCTAAAGGATTAAGTTCCTCCCATGTCAGATGTGAGTTTTGGCCATCATGACGAGTAGGTCAGATGTAAGGGCAACTACCATTCTGGGAATGGAGGCACCTGGTTAGTTACCAGGTAGCTTAGTCTGGGACTGGGGGCCATTCTGATGCGATGGTAGGATTAGTTCCTCCATGATCATATGTGAGTGCATGCCCTTCCGATGTGGTGCTTTTGAGCATGGTCGGATATAAGTGCAGAGCCCTTTCGATGCTATGCTTTCGAGCATGGTTGATTGTAAGTGCCGAGCCCTTTTGATGCGGTGCTTTTGAGCATGGTCGACTGTAAGTGCTGTGCCTTTCTGACAGGATGAGGTTGGATTTAAGTGCAGAGCCTTTCCAATGCGGTGTGCTTGAACATGATCAGATATAAGTGCTGAGCCATTCTGGCGCGATGTGTTTACACATGGTCAGATGTGAGTACTGGGCCTTTCTGACAAGATGAGGTAAAATGTGAGTGCTGGGCGTGCCTTTCTGACAAGATGAGGTTAGATGTAAGAGCTGGGCGGGCCATTCTGACTTAAGTGTCAGATATAAGCGCTGATGAAGACCTACATAAAGGGTAGGCCTACAGGATTGACTCTGTAGAACTTCCTGTGACGAGAAGAATGAAGAAGATAGTACGATTTGTTTGAGATATCAGAAGCAGTAATGATGATGATTATTCAATGATGATCTAGCTTCGATGATGATCTAGATCAAGTAATGATCCAGACTTGATGATGATCCAGTAGTGACGATCCAGATCAAGTGATGATCTAGACTTGATGATGATCCAACAGTGACAATCCAGATCAAGTGATGATCTAGACTTGATGATGATCCAACAGTGATGATCCAGATCAAGTTATGATCCAGACTTGATGATGATCTAATAGTGATGATCCAGATCGAGTGATGATCTAGATCTAGTGATGATGATCCAGATCAAGTGATGATCTAGATCCAGTGATGATGATCTCGATCGAGTGATGATCCAGATCTAGATGAAGATGACTTGAAGATGAATATGACCTAAAGATGAAGATGTCTTGAAGATAAATATGACCTAAAGATGAATATGACTTGAAGATGACAAGAACTCGATGATGATCCAGATGATACAGAGAAGAAGACTTGTGCTAATAAATTGTGTCGAGAGAATACCTTCCTAGTTAAGAGGGAGTGTTGATGTAATTTTAACTTCGGAATGTATTCACTTGTATTTCTTATGTATTGTACCCCAATGTTTATTCCAGGATGTGTCTGTAATGTACTTGAATCATTTCATGCCCCAATGTTCCGATCTGGAAGTTTCTATAATGTAAAAGTCATGTCAAGTCATTGTGGGTAACCCTCCTATTGGTCAAGGGTTAAAGTCCCCACAGTTATGGGGCCCTAGGGTTATTAGACTATCCTAGTGAATTTTACCCTAGGTGAGTCATTGTAAGTCGGGGCAAAATTCCCCACCATTGTATTAGGGTAACCCTCCTTGTTGGTTGAAGGAGGCAAAGTCCCCACAAGTTGTGGGGCACTAGGGTTATTAGACACTCCTAGAGATGTTGGCTCTAGTAAGTAATTGTTAAGTGAGGCCGACATGTTAGAGTGCACTTCAAGTGAACAAAATAATATAAATAGAGAGTAAGCCTCTCTATTTATAACACACACACACTCGCTCATTGGGGCGCATGAGTGAGAGAGGAGAAGCTTTCTCAGTGTGAGAGAGAGAGACAGAAGCTGTGGAGATCATCTTTATGTTTTTAGGTTTTACTGCTACCATTGGTGCTCATTCTATCTTTGAGGAAGTTATGGGGTTTTCTCCTTTATGGTTTCCCCAAGGAAAATTCTTTGTGTCTCTTGTCTCTTGTGTTTTATTGCTGTGCATGTTATTCTCTCAGTTAAAAATTCTAAGATCATAATGCTAGCTTAGAATGATAAAAATATAACAGCTTCATCCATATTTTTAGGAATCTCGAACTCAATCTTTTCCTTAGAGGCTCGAGGTAAACAAAGTAATAAAATTTTAAACTTTAGCTTTTTCCTCTTTCAAATAAGGTACATAGCGGTTTAAGTTCACAAACTTGTTTACAAATTCATCCATGGTTAAAGTTCCTAATTGTAAGTCATTGAATTCTTTGGATTTTTCCTCGTAGTACCATTTTGACATGTATTTATTTTTAAATAAACCCTTAAAAATATTCCAATTCAACTCCTTACTATGTATATTATTCACACTTTTGGTCTCCTGCCACCACAATGCAACCTTTCCACTTAATTGAAAAATGGCTAATCACGCTCTTAGATTATCGTCATAGCTATATACCTGAAAATACCTTTTAATGTTGAGTAACTAGGCTTCAACTGATTCTTTAGATTCGCCATCAAAAGTAGGGGGTTTTAATTTTTTGAATTCTCCTTGTAGTTCTATAGGGTGTCCTTTCTGTTTCCCAATATTGGTCTCCTTATTTTTGTTTGAATTATGAGTATTATCTAGATTGTTTTCTGTAGTTTCTTTGCTACTATCATTCAATACTATTCCTTTCCTTTTCTTCCCTGTACTACAAGAGTTTTGACCATTATTTTTTGTGGTTCTGTTAAACTTTTGAGGATAAGTTCATTTATTTCCTCCTAGTTTGATTTAGCCTTCATAAGTCTGAGGTTGTCTTCTTTAATACTTTCCATATCTGCTTTTAGAATCCTCATGGTTTCTAGCATTTCTGATTGCATATCCACATTACGCTTGGATCCCAATTCTACAAACAATCTTGCATTCTCAAGGTATGGCATATTTTTCGGTACATATTTCTCGCCCATGTTTTGCTCAGGTTCTGCCATAGCTTGTCTGCATGTAAAACAAATGTTTTTTTAATATTATTATTGGTGTTCCATGTTCAAAGGTATGTAAGCTTGAACATTTGCAAACAAGGGTTTGAAGTAAATGAGACCAACAAAGGAAAGGGATGGTTGACTAAAACCTCTCAAGCTAACACACTTTTATTTCTATTGTACAGGTTCAACAATGGTGACTACCATTACTTACGAAAAATCTATACCACAAACCAGGCTAAATACTTAGTGTTAAAAAGATGGGTTAGGACATGGGATAAAACATGCCCTAGCACTATATACCAAAAATTGCTATGGTATAGTTTAAATGAAAACAATAGAATTTCAATTCCGCTAGTGACGGACAACTGTAAGGAAAAATCCTTAGGGTTGACTCTTTTTTTACACAAACTACTTTGCTTGTCAACCTCTTGTTTGTCATAAACGCGACCATTCTTGCCTTGTGATGTTGGCGACACCCACATGCTATCTACTGCCTCACCTGCAAATTATTATGATCGTCAAGGTAAAAGTTTACGGTGTCAATATTGCAGACCGTGCACAGACAGATCCGTTCCAACATTGGGGTTCACTATCCTTTGTTGTAAGGTTTTACAGTTGGGTTATCACAGAGTTCAAGCCTATATGTAGACCCTTTGCGCAGTTTGGTTTAGAGTTACGAATTTGCTTTTGTTTAAACAATGGTTTAAGCATTTACAGGTATTTAACCATATCCTAGGGATTTTACTTCAAAATACATTTTGTAGTTTTAGTTTCTGTAAATAATAGCCGTTATATGTGGTGCTTTCAAGTAGGGCCGTCGCAGCATTGGTATGAAGTTTAGAGGGTAAGGCTACCGTTTTAACTCAACGCCCCTTTTTCCTTGTTAATAGGCGAGGGAGCTTCACGAAGATGATATTCTGTTATCTCTTTGGGTTTACTTGGCAGTTTATGGTTGGGATTCTTATGGATCAAGCTGGATGTTCTTAACATCAATGTTTAGCTATTCAAGCTGTTCGACTTCGACGGAATGGTAATATTACCTCACGTTTTGGTTTTATAATTGATAAAAGACGTTGAGTAGCGATTCTTCGTTGATTTTCAATCTATTATGTTGGATTGAGTTTATATCCATTTGGAACATAGTTGAACTCTGTTTATACTTAATTTTTGTTTTTGTTTTAAAAAGCTAAGTCCCTAACAAGCGTGGTCGTTCATGAATCTATCAATAATTATAAAGTCTAGTATTTTCTCTGTTATTTCCTCACTCCTGCATATGGATATTTTACTTTTTTTAATTTTTTTATAAACATTATATAATACTCGTAAGGGTTTGAACCCTCCTCCACATTCCATTCAGTAAATGGAAGTGGTTTAATATAAGTATTTAAGAATGGCGAAAATGTTCTGATTATTCTACTTATAATAGAAAACCCATAATTACAGCTAGGGTTTGTATCAATATTTCGATATCTGTTGATTGTTTTTGTTTCTTCCTATTACATGTTTTTATTCATTAAAACAATTTTTAGGTATTTAACCTTGAGTTTACTAGCATGAAAAAATTGAAAAGATTCTTGGTTGGTAAGGGTTTATAGGTCATGATTTTGACTATTCTTGTTCTCTATTTTCTTTCTTTCTTTTCTTTTTAATAAAACGAACTTCCAGAATTAAATAACCTTACCTAGGGCTTAACCATAAATTAGCTATATAAAATCAGGAATAACTTTACAATTGGAAACCCTAGTTGTATTAAAGTTAAAAACCATTCATCGGTTCATAAAAATAAACAAGGATGCTTCACTGATACAAAATACCAGAGTTAATAATAATACATGTAGTCTCATTTTTATTTGAATTTTGAGTATTATCTAGATTGTTTTCTGTAGTTTCTTCGCTACATCATTCAACACTATTCCTTTCCTTTTCTTCCCTATACTACATGAGTTTTGATCATTATTTTTATGTGGTTCTGTTAAACTTTTGATGATAAGTTCATTTATTTCCTCCTAGTTTGATTTAGCGTTCATAAGTCTGAGGTTGTCTTCTTTAATATTTTCCATATCTGCTTTTAAAATCCTCATGGTTTTTAGCATTTCTGATTGCATATCCACATTACGCTTGGATCCCAATTCTACAAACAAGCTTGCATTCTCAAGGTATGGCATATTTTCCGGTACATATTTCTCGCCCATGTTTTGCTCAGGTTCTGCCATAGCTTGTCTACGTGTAAAACAAATGTTTTTTTTAATATTATTATTGGTGTTCCATGTTCAAACTTGTTTAAGCATGTAATGCTCCATTAGGTCACAGTTTTATAACCTTCCTCTGATACCATTTGTAACAAACCCTAAGTAAGAACACTATACTCACGACTATTTACTATTATAGATATTACTGTAATATTTTTTTTCTATATATCTATGTTTTGACTTTGTAAAATTACTATTACCTTGTCGCTGAGGTGTGAACGCTTGAACATTTGAAAACAATGGTTTGAAGTAAATGAGACCAACAAAGGAAAGGGATGGTTGACTAAAACCTCCAGACTTACTTAGTGTCAAGATAACACACTTTTATTTCTATTGTATAGGTTTGACAATGGTGACTACCATTACTTACGAAAAATCTATATCGAAAACTAGGCTAAATACTTAGAGTTAAAAAGATGGGTTAGGCCATGGGATAAAACATGCCCTAGCACTATATACCAAAACTTGCTATGGTATAATTTAAATGAAAACAATAGAATTTCAATTCCATTAGTGACGGACAGCTGTAAGGAAAAATCCTTAGGGTTGACTCTTTTTTTACACAAACTACTTTGCTCGTCAATCTCTTGTTTGTCAGAAACGCGACCATTCTTGCCTTGTGATGTTGGCGACACCCACATGCTGTCTATTGCCTCACTTGCAAATAATTATGATTGTCAAGGTAAAAGTTTACGGTCTCAATATTGCAGACCTTGCACAGACAGATCCGTTCCAACATTAGGGTTCGCTATCCTTTGTTGTAAGGTTTTATAGTTGGGTTATCATAGAGTTCAAGCCTATCTGTAGACCCTTCGCGCAGTTTGGTTTAGAGTTATGACTTTGCTTTTGTCTAAACAATGGTTTAAAAGCATTTATAGGTATTTAACCATATCCTGGGGATTTTACTTCAAAATACGTTTTGTAGTTTTAGTTGCTATAAATAATAGTCGTTATATGTGGTGCTTGCAGGTATGGCCGTCACAGCGTTGGTATGAAGTTTAGAGGGTAAGACTGCCGTTTTAACTCAACGCCCCTTTTTCCTTTTTAATTGGTGAGGGAGATTCACGAAGATGATATCCTGTTATCTCTTTGGGTTTACTCAGCGGTTTATGGTTGGGATTCTTATGGATCAAACTGGATGTTCTTAACATCAATGTTTAGCTATTCAAGGCGTTTGGCTTTGATGTAATGGTAATATTACCTCACGTTTTGGTTTTATAATTGATAAAAGATGTTGAGTAGCGATTCTCCATTGATTTTCAATGTATTATGTTGGATTGAGTTTATATCCATCTGGAACATAGTTGAACTCTGTTGATACTTAATTTTTGTTTTAAAAAGCTAAGGCCCTAACAAGCATCCATCTGGAACATAGTTGAACTCTGTTGATACTTAATTTTTGTTTTTGTTTTAAAAATCTAAGGCCCTAACAAGGGTCGTTCATGAATCTATCAATAATTATAAAGTCTAGTATTTTCTCTGTTATTTCTTCACTCCTGCGTATGGATATTTTACTTCTGTTTTTTTTATAAACATTATAGAATACTCGTAAGGGTTTGAACCCTCCTTCGCATTCTGTTCAGTAAATGGAAGTGGTTTAATATATGTATTTAAGAATGGCGGAAATGTTCTGTTTATTCTACTTATAACAGAAAACCCATAATTACGGATAGGGTTTGTATCAATATTTCGATATCTGTTGATTGTTTTTGTTTCTTCCTATTACATGTTTTTATTCATTAAAATAATTTTTAGGTATTTAACCTTGAGTTTACTAGCATGAAAAATTTGAAAAGATTCTTGGTTGGTAAGGGTTTATAGGTCATAATTTTGACTATTCTTGTTCTCTATTTTCTTTCTTTCTTTTCTTTTTAATAAAATGAACTTCTAGAATTAAATAACCTTACCTAGCACTTAACCATAAATTAACTATCTAAAATCAGGAATAACTTTACAATTGGAAACCCTAGTTGTATTCAAGTTAAAAACCATTCATTGGTTCATAAAAATAAACAAGGATGCTTCACTGATACAAAATACCAGAGTTAATAATGATACATGCAGTCTTAAATAACTGCTAAGTTAACCTTCTTCATTAACACAGTAATTAAAGATTAAATAATGTGCTTTCATGTAGCAATTCATAAAATAAACAAACCCAGACTTTCACGTTCTAGAACATATCTGGTAAATTGTAGTTGTAATAGGGCACACCACCCTGTCATAGAAACTATTCAACAAATCCTCTTGTTTAGCTTCTCCCCCTTTCCTGGACTCTTGGGTTAAAATAAGTTCTTTCACAGCCTCAAGTTACCATCAGTATTGGTAAGAATCAGTTATCCTAGAACCTAACATATACACATGCTTCACTGGCGGTTCTAAACAAAGATTAGCATCCTATTAGATGTTCACTGATAGCTTTGTAACATCACAAGGGTTAACTAAGAGCCTACACTCCAAAGAATGATCTCTCGAAGCTCTCATGAAAATTCCCCTCCAGAAGAATAAAACGATAATCCTCCTTCTTGTGTTGCCTAGGACTTTTTATAACAAATAACTGATTCTCTAGAATACTAGCCACTTGTCTCCATGGAGAATGTTGTGGGTTTTAGTAACTGTTTTTACACCCAAGTTTCTCTCAATTATTGTGCAACTATTGCAACTTCCAATTTCTCGATAAATATAAAATTAAATTCACTTATCTTTTCCAAAATAAATAACAACTGTAATAACCAAAAGTAATTAAAATGTATTACAATATGTAATAATACTTCAAAACATTATAATTAATTCATATAAATGGTTAATTAAATTTCACTATTAAAAAATTGTTGATTGAATTCCAGTACTAAAAAAATAAAATTTGATGATTCTAATTTTCCATCTCAATTTCTATCAGTGTCCACATTGTAAACTTAAAAAACACATCAAAATAAGGAGGAGCCTATTCAAATTTGACCTTTTTATGGAATTTATTTGTCCTGACCAATTCAATTAATATAACTTGGTTGTCATCTAAGTCAGTTGAATTTGTATTAATAATAAAATAATAAAATAATAAAATAGTTTTCAATTTTTTTTATAATGTTTATGTATTATATCTAATATTTTGAAAATAAAAAATATTTTTTAATATTGATATTTGTTAATTATCTATTCATTAGTTTTTTTTGGTAAATCTTTTATTTTTTACTATATTTTTGTTTGAATTAGAAACATCGACAAACTGAATTAATTTCTATATTAATTAATTGAAAATGATGATGATGATGAACGCTTCCTTATACCAAACTTTAGTCTATCGGACCTAAAGAAACGAATTATTTAGTTTTTTTTTTAAATTGTATTTCTATGCTCAAAGAGCTTGGAGAGAAGCGTCTCAAGCTCACTATAATTTTGACATGTTAAAAGGCTAGGAAGGTCGGTATTGCAATAAAGATTATGAAACTGAGATCTAATGTGGGTGTACGTAGGGCACTCTAAGAGGCAGTGATTTTCATCCTCAATGTTCAAATTCTCACATAGATGACAGATCCTTTCCATCCATGGTGTTTTAGGTACTTCCCAACTACCTGTTTCACTATAGAGCTGATAAGAGTTTGTTCTTATATTGGATATATATCATAAAGAGTACATATAAAATAAAGTAAAATAATTAAACAAATTTAACTTTTAAATTCATTAGATTAACACATGATCTTTATCACTAATATTACGTCTTAGTCTTCATATCCATAATATCTATGATGGGTGCATCCATGGAGTTGGGTTACACTTTTTAGCAAGGCGCTTTCGGCAAAAACACAAAAACGTACCTCGATCAAGCAATCTTTAAACCCTCGATTGAGGTCTTAACACCTTGATCGAGGGTTTAACAAATGCTCGATCGAGGTTTTCCTAAATCCTCATTCGAGGTTTTAGCAGAAGCTCGATCGAGGGTTTAAGAACACCTCGATCGAGGTGTTAAGGCCTCGAACGATGTCCCCACGCAAAACAAATTATAAAAAAGGCCGCGGGGACCTGTGACCTCTTTTTGGCATTTTATCCACACAAACAAACCTCGAGCGAGCTACAACGCAGACCACTGAGGAGGAGACACAAACAACGCAACCACAACCTACCTTTCACCACGATGGAGTCAGAGTAGAGAGGTAACATCCTAAACTAGTTTTCTGAAATTTAAATTGAAATTTATGTTTTTTTAAAAGTTTAAAAATTTTAGGTTAAAATTAAAAAAAATCATTATTATACATGTTTTTAGGTTTTTTTTTTTGTTAAATATGTTTGAAATGTGTGCCGGCAAGCAAAAAAGTTACCGAATTTTTATAAAATTGTAATTTAAATTTGTTATTTATTTAATTTTTTTGTTTTGTTTTATAGATATATTGTCAACCGATAGCCTTTATGCTTCTAGTTTAATTTTGAAATGTGTTCCCAACAAGCAGAAATGATCCCCCAATTTTTCCAATCCTCCAAGAATACACGAAGGATTGAAAAAAAACAATAAGACACCAAGTAAATAGAACCTATATGAACCATAGAGACAATTAATCTACCCTAGACCTGAGACAAATCATTAATTTTTTATAAAATTTTAATTTTAATTTTTAAATTTAAACATTAAATTTATATTTTTTATAAATATTTCTATCAACCGAAAGCGTTTATGCTCCCAGTTTAATTTTGAAATGTGTGTCGGGAAAGAAAAAATGCTGCACAATTTTTTTCAATCCTCCGAGAATACACGAAAGATTGGGAAAAATCCAAACCCTAGACGAAGACAATCATGAACCTTAAATTGGCGGAGGCATTTTTATAAACAATCCATATATTTTAATTTATATATATATTATAATTAAAATAAATATATATTTATATATTTTTAAATATTTAAAAATTTATGTATTGTAAAACTATATTATATTTTTTTTAACAAAAACTGAAAAAAGGATTTTATAAAACAAGCTGTGCACAGCCATTCATTACAGTAGTAGCGAGGAAAGGTAATCCTGCAGATCAAAATTGATGCACAGAAGGCTTAACCTAAGAGTTTTCCAAAAAACTACATACAAAGTTCTTCCAAAATAGCTAATGTCTCGGGTAGTATATACCCTTATATATTGTTTACATAAAAAAAAACAATAAAACATTTATCCATAAGAAAAGGAAACAGATTAAGGGTTGCCTCTGAAGTTCTTGGGTTGCACTATTGATTCTTCCTCCATTGGGCATTTCGCTTCTGCAGTTGCTCCATTCACCATGCTTCCTTGATTCATGGTGATGAAACGCTCAAGATCTTCCTGGATCCTGTCAATTTTACCCATCATCTCTCGCAAGTTACTTTCATTGTCATCAATCCAGGAATCGTGGTTACTGATTCGCAACGAAGTATAACTCACTGTTTCTCCCAGGCTTTTGATTTCCCGCGCTATTTCTTTGTTGTCCATGACTCCAATTGCTGTCATCTCATACATGCGCCACATGTTCTTCTTAATATCCATAATTCCTGCGTTATCTCCAGCTTGAGCCATTCTTCCAGCTTCAGCAGAGATCTCAATGCAAGCAAATTGGCTGTGCAAGGGACGAGCAGCAAGGGCACTATCCGGAATCTCAACCAAAGGAAAACTAAGAAAACGATTGAGCACTGTAAGCTCTTGCTGCAACACAGAACCCCCGTGCCTTTCAGAGCAAACCAATGTTCCCACAGCACCTTCCTGCCACCCAGTGCAGAGACAACCCAAGACTCGTTGCAGACTACCAGAATGCGTAGGATTTATACCAAAACCAGGGCCTGAAGACCAAGATGCAGAGGGGAAATTACAATGGCAATTGGAGAAGGCTGCGAGAGCAAGCCTCTCCTTTACAAAGGAATGAGTGAGAGGGAGAGCTTTCCATGGGATGCCCTAGCAGCCTCCCTCCTTCAATACCTGTTACCACATTCAGGAGGATTCGCATAGCTTCAGGAGAACCAGAGATGTCCAGAGCAGAGTAAATAAACATGGCGCTGCAAGGAGACGGCATAAAGAAATGGGCGAAGTTAGAACAAGCGTGCCAGGAAGGGTAACAATTAACCGATGGCCTGAAGGTTTTAATGCCTGCTGAGTTCAATAAATAGAGAGGACAGGAGTGAGTCCACGCGGCTGAGGGAGAAGAGATGGAAGGACGGGGGAGTAAATTCTTGGAACCGTCAAGAGGCTGGAGGGAATGGAGGCCAGCTGCGATAAGGTGATGCGGAGCGGGGGGGAGAAAAGAGGATGGGGGGATAAGNGAGAAAAGGAGGAGAAGGAGGAGGGGCTGTATGACTTTCAATGAATTGGAGGAAGGTTAAGTACTTCATTAGAAAATTCCAAGTATTGAGAGGTCGGAAAGGGGGCTTCCAACACCACATTTAAGGAATGAATTTGAGGATGGGATGGTTTCCATCCTGACTATAATGACCCTGTGGGAGAGTGGCTCCCACATTAGCCATATTGTTTGCTGCTTTATTATTTTTCCGAAGGATATGGAAAGCCTCATAGGAATTAGACATGAGAAGCTTGGCTTTTTCAAACAGGCGGCGACATTTGACTGCTCCAGTAGGGTAACCATTGATCAATTTGTAGATGACGTGCCTGGAATCTCCGAATATCAAGACCTTGCGAAGCTTCTTAGTGTTTATAAGGTGAAGGCCTTGGATAAGAGCCAACCATTCAGCTTCATTGTTAGTTCTGTTGCCTAGACCCCACGTGAATGTTTGTTCTACATATCCTCCGGGATCCAAGAGAATCCCCCCCGCGCCTGCCACCCCTGTAAACTATATTATATTAATTAATATGATTAGTTAATTTACATATATGAATACGGTGCATAGTGCGTGTTTTATCTATAGTGCTCACTGCACCCCATCTTCTACATTCATCCCACACTATATAGGTGCAGGTCTCCTATCCAATAATATTTATTTCTAGATGCAAGAATCCCATAGGGATTGAACCTATGTCTTCTTCTTGGAGAATAGGATTTGTTGAGACAAAATTTTGATGAACCTAAGTGCATTCATCAACAATAGTAAGTCTGCTTCTTAAACATTTATTCAACAACTTGCAATCACTATATGCTATTCATTCAATGTTTTGAACAATGTGTGATTGGATTCCATGTTTTGGAATACTGATTAATTCACAAGTTCACCCATCTTAAGTTCATTTTTTGTAATATATACTATTAGGGAAAATATACCATTAGCCAAAGTTGCACATGTGAATGCTACAATGGCAGGCTAGACTCATTGCCTACCTCTCATTTTTATCCCTTATGGGACACAATGATGGAAATATCTTGGCAAATTATTTTGTAACCTACACAAATGTTTCCATAAGTGACACATGTGGACCTCAAGGTTCATTGCTTGTTGCATCTCTAGAGAAATGTGATAATAGACATGGTTTCTACATGTTGGTTCTAAATGTCGATTACAACAAATTTGCAAACTTACCCATATAGTTAAATACATTAAACACAAGACAATGGCACACAACACATCAACAAATTAAACATAAAAAACATCTCCCGAGGAAAACCAACAAACCAATTTACTTTAACTCGTATATTAATCAAACACTCAAAAACAAGTGTTTAGAACTATGACTTGCTATACCACATATCACACTTCATTACTTCATGCCGTGATCATGCTTCACAACCATTTCATCTTATTTATATATGCAATGCAACCAACTTCTCATTAATTAAAATCCATAACTTCCTAATCACTTTTAGTTATTATGTTACACTTGTCTTGAATGGGTCAACTTTGGTGGATTACTCATTGAGCTTTGGGTGTTATATCAACTTCTCGTTGACAAGTCCTTTTACTTTGACCAAACAACTTATTCCAATTGATCAATCAACCAAACATCCACCGCATGTTTCCTCCTACTTTAATCGACTTATACCAGTCGACTATCAACTTTGCTAGTTGATTTTCATGCAAAGAATATAACATTTCCAACACTACACACTAACAATTCTCTCTTAGTGATATATTAAAAATAAAAATAAAAAATATTAGATATAAATGCATTAAGATTTGCGTCAATATATACACACTATCTTCGTGCTTTTGAGAGCATATCCCAACCACACAACAAAATAGGATCTAACTAGTTGGATTAAATCTCTCAAATCCAATTGAACCTAACAACCTCTCTTAAAACATACAAGAAAACTTCTAGAGTAGAGACAAAATCCTCATTACGATGACCAATAAGAATAAAATGACAAACTTCAGTAAGATCGAGTATCGCATATGAAAGTAAGGAGTTAGTCATTGCAACACTCCTCCTTTACAAGTTCTTGCCTCAATCCATGTCACATTAGGTTCTTATCAACATATTTAACTGGTTTGATGCATCATATTCTCCACCCTGAATTTAAGAACCTCATAATGGGAAAAAATACATATTTCATCCAACTTGGCACTTGCATCTCATACATCGGTCATGGAAACATCATCAAACTATCAATGTTCATATAAAGGAATAACCATCAATTGGAGTACATGGGTATGTAACCACTTTAACCACTGATCTAGTAGGATTCCCTTTACGTACATGGTTCATTCAACTTCTTGATGAACTCCCTATTAATGCACATAAATATTCATGTTTCTAGGCTTATCTCACCTCATAGATTCCAGAACCAACATAGTCCACTCATAGAGAATCAATCCAAAACATGGCACACTCTTCCATGCGCTTAACAACATTGTAATAGAGGTTACCGAACAATTTATCCAAATTATCGGGACAAACATAACCTATATGAACCATAGAGACAATTAATCAACCCTAGACCCGAGACAAGCCATTAATTTTTTATTAAATTTTAATTTTAATTTGTTAAATTTAAACATTAAATTTATAGCTTTTATAAATATTTCTATCATCTGACAACGTTTATGCTGCTGGTTTAATTTTGAAATGTGTGCCGGGCAAGCAGAAATCCTACCCAATTTTTTTCAATCCTCCGAGAATACATGGAGGATTGGGAAAAATCCAAACCCTAGACGCGAGACAATCATGAACCTTAAACCGACGGAGGCATTTATCTAAACAACCCATATATTTCAATTTAAATATTTTGATATATATTAAAATTTAAATATTTAAAAAAATTATTGTAAAATTAGATTAGATTATATTAATTATTATGAATAGTTAATATTTATGTATTAATATGATAAATTTTGGTGAACCCAAAAACATTAGAGGAATTTTGGGGTCTAAAATGGGCCTCCTAAGGAAAATAATAAAATAATAGTTAAAATAATAAAATAATAGTTAAAATAATAAAATA